>CAUYPK010092348.1:0-11583 GCA_963574355.1 Loris lydekkerianus | reverse complement strand
GTAGGGGGTGGTGAGGCCTGTCAGCCTCAGGCACTTGATGGGGACTGGGAGTGTTCACTCAGTTCTACCCCACCCTTAATTTATGTTACTGGCTGAACATAATTACCTTTGGGAGTTTATTTCTGTCTCTGCAGAGCCCCTGCTGAATTCCTCTGCAGAGGAGAGGCTGACTTGAGATTTCAGAACCTGTACTTCAGGCCCTGTCTTTACTGCTGTTGGTTTGTATTTGTAGCACAGTTATATGTCAGCTGTAGCCTATTGGCCTCTTTTGTCTATAGGCTGATAATCCCCTGATGGCCAGGTGTGTCTTAGGCTCAGTAGAGCAGTCTTTTGGATCAGCCTTACCCTGGGAGTTTCCCAGCTCTGGGAGTGCATTTTCTAGTCCCCACGCTCCACCCAAGTCAGTACTGCCTCTGGAAGAGCCTTTACTCATGGGGCCTGTGTTCCAGTCCCAGGTGTGATCCGTGGTGGTTGCCATTTGTGAAGATGCCCACTTCATCTGATTGTTCAGGGAAACAGGAGGAGTGGCCATGGGATATCTGGGAGTGGGCCTTGCTAATGCTAAAGATAGCTGCTGCTCTGCACCTCAGGTCACCACTGCTCCTTTGTTATTCCTTCTTAGCCGACCTTCATCTCATCACTCCTGTGCTGCAGAATCGGTGCTGTCCAGCTACAGTACAGGGCCTGTTTACTCCTCTCAAGCAGTCACCCCAGAATCTGAACTCCTCAGGGGCAGTCCTCCAGCCCTCAGAGTGAGAGTGGAAAGGAGTGTTTTGATCTCAGGGCTGCAGGTTGGAAAACTGACCTCATTGACAGCAAATGAGTAAATAGACAGACACAAAAGCTACCAGACACATTAGGCCATAGACACAGAAATAGATGTAGTCACATAGACATACAGACAACACCCACGACACCAGCAACACAAAAACAACTGCAATAAAAATAGTGATAGTTGTACAATAATTTTTTTAAAAAAGGTAAAAAAGTGGTGTTTGTAGAAAAGTTAAAAGAGAAGGAGAGATTAAAATTAGAAAAAATAGAAATAAAAAATATATATCTATTTAAAAAGTAATAATAAATCAACAAATGCTCCTCCAAGTAAATGGTGAGGATAAAACAGGGCACAAGAACAAAAACAAATACACAAAAAAGAAAAACAAAAAACAAGAAAAAAAGAAAACAGCAAAAAAGCTAAACAAAACAAACAGACAAACAAACAAACAAACAAAAAGGCACCGTCTACAAAAAAGCCTTTCTTGTATGTGTAAGTACCCCTCTGTATGTATAATGCAAGCTTCAGCTTTCCTAGGAATATAATCAAACTGCTATATACTTTCCTGACACCAGGTGGCGCTGCGTGCGGTTCCCAGGCCTATACCTGATTCACAGTTTATACTGTTACCATGGCAACCGCCTTCCATCGCCGATGGACATTTTGTAGTTTCTGTAAAAGTTTGTGACCCAAGAAATGTGAAATCTCAGCTATTTTGCTCCAGACAGCACTTGCGACCAACCCTCCCACTCAGTGTAGGATTCCACGCTTCTCAAATCATTCCACTCTGCTCCCAGGTTCTCCTGGAAGCTGGCAACTATAATCGGCTGTGTGTGGGGGGTGCTTCTCTGTTTGCCACCACGCCGGAGCTTGGTCGCTCCACTTTCTTTGTTCACCGCCAGGTCGGAGCTGGGTTGCACGACTTGCTTTGTTCCCTGCCAGGCGGGAGCTGGGTCGCGTGCTGGCACGGCTGGTGTGGCAGGACCCGGCTTGCTCGGTGGGAGGACTCGGGGACCTAATTCTGAGTTTTATGATTCAAAGTACCCCTTTCCAATCTGGACCAGCCAGTTAGGAGTCAGCCTGAACCGCCAATCCCCTCCAGCCTTCCCTTTCAGGAATGTTGTGGTTCCACTCAATCCCTGCTGGTCTGGGAAAAGGCACCCGCCCGTATTTCAAAATGTCTGTTTCCCTGGAGCACTCCCTTCCACTGTCCAGCAGATTGCCCGGTTCCCCGTGGTTTTAAGTGGCTCTTCTTTCGGATACCCTCTCAGATCAGGGTTAAATATCTGTTGATTTGATTTTATCAGCGTTGGTAAGCTGTTGTCCTCCAAAAGGGAGGGGCCTGCCAGCCGCTTGGCCAGGCAGGGAAGAATCTCCACCGCAGAGAGGGGAAGCCTCTCTTATTAATGCACCTCACAGCTGTTCATAATCCTTTGATAGATGATATCAACCTGTCTCAACTTAGCATCATAACTCTAACTTAAACTTATGTGCAGCTGCTTTACTTCTAATCTGAAGAGTTTCTTCCATCAGGATCAAAGTAGCTGGTTCCTGTTTCCGTCCTCCAGTGCCCTGACCCTCAGTCTTGGATTCTCACTGACCATGTTCATCTCCTCAGTGATCTCATAGAGCCCCATGATAAATGCATATCACCTATATGTACTATTTATATAGGAAGCTTCCAATTTATATTAGAATTCTACATCCAGTAGCCAACTCAGATCTCCACCTGGAGGTATAATGGGATTCTCATTCACAACTGAACTTCATTCACAACATCCACAACTGAACTTCAGACCATTTGTCCTAAAGTGGCCGCTCCCAGGCCTGCCATTTGTTTATGCCAAGAGCCTTGAGTCATCTCTGCCTCCTTGTTGTCACTCCCTGCAGGCAAGCAGTTCATCAGGAAATCCAGCTGGCCCCTTTATAAAAATGGGTCCAGAGCCCAACAAGCTTTTGCCCCCTGCCTCTGCCATCTGTTTCTCCAAGCCATTGTCATCATTCCATCCCTAGCCCCTCCGGTCAGGCTAAAATACAGCTGCCAGCGTGATGGCAAGCCAGGACATGTTATTTCTCTGTTTGACACCCTCCAGTGAGTCTTTATTTTATTTAGAGTACAAATAAAAGACCAATAGACACCAAGGCCACACCTCAGAAGACCTCATCTCCCACCTCTCTCTGGCCATCCCCACCTGAGGTCATGTCTGCTTCTGTCCCACTCTCCATGGGGTAATTCCTGCCCATGTGGGCTGTACCCGGGTGCTGGTCTTAGACAGGCATCTGCTCTCCCTTGTCAACCACAGCAGCACAACAGGGCTCTTGTCTGTTCTGTTCCCTGATGCATCCCTATGCCTAGAAATGTGCTTGGCACATGGTAGGCACAACATAGGTATTTGTTGAACGGGTAGTGAGGAAATCATACAGGTTATGTAAATTACTCTGGAGTAACAACCACTTACTTGGCAGATTTAAAAGTTGAATCTAGTGAATCTAGTTCTGGCTGACACCATGGGCACCCGATACACAATAATTTGGAATATTCTCACTTTTCCTTAAAATGTTGGTAAAGCCACGTGTAAAATCATTTGGGTTAGTATTCTGTTGGAATAAAGATTCACCTTATTTAATAGTTATATGACTATTCTGGTTTTCTATTTCTTTCTGAGTCTTTTTCTTTAAAGTTGTATTTTCTAAAATTTTATTTTTTCTAAGTTTTCATATTTAATGTCGTAAAATTGTGTATGGTTGTTTCAGGAGTCCTGCGGACTACCCACTAGTTTAGGGGTTCACTGGAAGCCCTAACACACCCTAACAGAAAGTTATACTCACAAGTGGGATGCTTCTCCTGAGACGGGAGGAAAAGTATACACTAACAAAGCCGGAAGCTCAGGTGTAGACTAAGAACTCTCCCTTGAAAGGTTGCATAACCATTCTTTTCTCTACGGCTGAAAACCACAAAGACAGAGGTGAGATTTCTTCTCCCAAGGGAAGCTCGCTAAATCTTGCAGTTCCAAGTTCTTAAAAAGTCTTAAGGTATCAATGAGACCAGTTTGGGTGTTGGCCCCAACCCAGGTGCGCTTCATGTATCTTCATGATGTCGGCAGTCTGATACATCCTGATCTGCTGTCCTGGGCATTTGGAACAACTTCCTAAGCACTGCCTACTGAAATATTCCATGAGTTAAGTTCTCACAGTTTGACCAAACAGTGCCAGGGTTCCAGGTGTCCCTGGAGAAATACAACAACTGGGAAAAGCAGACTTGCTGTGTTCCCTCTTCCCTTTTATCTTTATTGCCGCAGCATCTATAATTGTTTCTTTTTCATTCATAATATTTATTTGTCCTGACATCTTTTTTCTCATTATTATTGTCAGGATTTTATACTCCTTATTTCAAAATTTTGTCTTTATTGATCCTCTGTAATATATCCTATAAGGTTAGATGTGCTATAATATTCTATAAAGTAGATATTATAAAAGCCTAAATTTTGTAATATGAACATATAATACATACTGTATAACTTATATTTGATATTATGCACTATATTCTGTACATGTTCTATATTCATTAAAAAATATATCTATTCCACTATAATGCATTCTATATTCTTAATGCTTCTTTTATTTTTATTACTATTGTTCTTCTATTTTCTTTGGTGCTATTTTGTTAGAGTTGATTTATGTCCTGATATTTGGCTACATTTTGTACGTATTCAATGTGAGTATGAAAACCGGTGTGCTATTTACCTGCCAGACGCAATGTTCTAAGTCTGGGTAGCAGATGAAACTTGTTAATGTTGTTCTAATCTTCTATAGTATTCCTGTTTTCTCTCAATGTTTCTTGTTTGATTTATAAAACACCAAGAGCTTTATATTAAAGATCTTTCCTCATAGGTTAATTAGCTAATTCTTCCCAGTCGTGCCATTTTTTTGTTGCATATTTTGATAATACATCACGCCATGTATGGTTTACATGGTTTATCTAAGTAGTCTAAGAAGCCTTTCTCATTGCGCATTGATACTTTATGTTTAGAAATGTGCTTTGCTTTAAATTTTGTTCTGTTTGATGTGACCATTCTTTTTTTTTTTTTTTGCCTTTTTTGGCTGGGGCTGGCTTTGAACCCGCCAGCACTGGTATATGGGGCCGGTGCCCTACTCCTTTGAGCCACAGGCATTGCTCCCTACAATATCATCCTTTTGGTCACCTTTCCCTGAATATTTCTCCATTATTTTACCTTGAAACGTTTTGTGTCTTTTTAGAACCAATTGTATAAATATACTAGGTAACTTGGTAAAGACCTTCCCTGGGGTTTACTTACATGTTTTCTTTTCATTTGTGTTGGAACTTTTCCTTTCTTTTTTTTTTTTGAGACAAAGTTTCACTCTGTCACAGTGGGTCGAGTACCATGCTCACTGCAACCTCAAACTCTTGGGCTCAAGACTCTTGCCTCAGTATCTTGAGTGGCTAGGACTATAGGTGTCCACCACAATGTCTGGCTAGTTTTTCTTTTTTTACTCGAGATGGGGTCTCGCTCTTTCTCAGGCTGGTCTTAAACTTCTGAGTTCAAGGAATCCACCTGCCTCTGAGTCCCATAGGGCTGGGATGACAGGAGCGAGCCACTGCTTAGCCAGTGTGGGACTATCTTCAGGAGCTATACCCACCAGTAAACATCTTGAAGACAATGTTACAGTGTCTTAAATTTGCCTCAATACTGCCCACCTGCTCTGAAATGCCTGCACCTGTTTCTTTCTCTCCAGAAGGACAAGGGGGCTTGTTTCTATACACACACTCCCATTTCTATAGATGCTTGACATTTTATAGCTCTCTAAACTTTGTAAATCTCATTTGTGTGTAATGATAAATCATTTTTGATATAATTTGTATTTCTCTAATTACTATTCAATTTCAGAAAATTTCCTTCCTTCTTTCTTTTCTTTTCTTTCTTTCTTTCTTTTTTTTTTTTGAGACAGAGTCTCACTTTGTCCCTCCTGGGTAGGGTGCCATGGCGTTGTAGTTCACAGCAACTTCAAACTCTTTGGCTCAAACAATCCTTTTGCCTCAACCTCCAGAGTAGCTGGGACTACAGGCACCTACCATAACACCCGGCCATTTTTTTAGAGACGAGGTCTCACTCTGGCTTAGCCTGGTCTCAAACTCATGAGCTCAGGCGAGCCACCTGCCTCAGTCTCTCAGAGTGCTGGGATGATGATGATGATTATTATTATTATGTACTTTTAAGTTTTCCTGTCTATAAATTATCTTCATATCATTGTCCATTATCAAATCATAAAGCTTTTTGTTTGTTTGTTTGTTTTTTTGCAAGATTCCTCTGACCTGGATATTAATTTCTTTCATTTCAGGCATTAGAAATATATTCTCCCAATGTAAATTTTTTTTATACATTTTGTTGAATGGGTATAATGTTGCAATTACGAGAGATGAGTAAGTTCTAGAGATCTGCTACACAGAAGAGAAACTACACTGGAAAATACGGGATTGTATACTTGGAAATTTGTTAAGAATATAGGTCTCATGTTCAGTGTTCTTATTATAAAAACAAACCATGGAGCACAAAGCAACTTTCAGAGGTGGTGGATTTATCTATCACCTGGATTGTGGCGATGGTATTGTAGGTGCTTGGGTATGTGCCAACGTATCAACCTGCACCCAGTAAATACGTGTAGTTCTTTGTATGTCAAGCAAGCACACATCACTAAAGATGCTAAAAAATCACATGAACTCATTAAATTTTATGTAATGTACTACTATTTTGGTTATGGTGCCTACTTCTGAAATTTAGTCTAATTTAGTCTTATGTCTAATAAGTCTTCTTCTGTTCTATGTCAGAAAAAATTTCCCTGACAATATTTCCCATTAACTTGGAAAATTTACTTCAAGACCAATGTTACTTTACCTTGGTTAAATTTACTTGAAGTCCAATGTTTGGTTTCAGCCCAGTGGGCTTTTGTATATGACGTCAGAGAGGAGAGCGTTTTTATTTATTTTTATTAATTTTTGTCAACATTACCTTAACATTATCTTGTAACTATTTCATTCAGGTGATATCTTTACCAAGTATGACATTTTCCTTCACACATAAGCATATGTCTGGCGTGACCATCATGTTTCATTGGCCAATAAGACTATTCTTGAGGGCCAACAAATATGCATTTTACCAAACCTTTGTAATCTGCCCTATATTTGGCATGGAAGCCTTTCCATTCCCCCTTGTTTTTTTATGTTGACTTAGAGTCTTCACTAACAACATGACGTTTGACTCAACCCTTTCCCTTGCATATATTTTACAGATATAAAAATTTGCATTGTATTCTCACAGATTTAACCAAACTTAGGTCACACTGAACGCTATTTTGAGCCTATTTTCCCTACGGATCTTTTCCTTTGTTTCATTTGGTATTCTTGCACATGTCTGCTAATCACTCTCTTGAACTTCATCATAGTTTATATGTTCCATATTTTAAAAACCAATTTCTTATTGGCAGCCATTTAGATTGTTTCCAAGTTTTCACTATTATAAATTATGCTGCAAAGAACAGCATTGCACATGCATCTTTTTAAATATCTGTGATTGATTCCTTAGGACAAATTGCTAGAAATAAAACTCCTTCATCAAAGGGTGTGCTATTTTTTTGAGGCTTTCTCCTTGTACTGCCTAATTGCCCTCCAGACAGGAGAACCCATTTTCTCATGTTCCATAATACTGAGAATAATTATTATTGCAATTGTTATAAAGGTTTCTATTTATGTAGAAAAATTGTATACAAAAAAGTATAATATTATTAGAAGATGTTGAACATTTTAAGAATATTCATTGATCATTTCAATTTTTGTGTGTATTTATTTTCTCTGTTCAGCTTTCTTTGAGATTCTCATTATCTTATTCAATTATTATTATTATTATTTTTTGTTTTGAGACAGAGTCTTGTCTGTTGCCCCAGGTAGAGTGCTGTGGCATCACGATAGTCTCAAAGTCCAGGGCACAAGTGATCCTCCTGTCTCAGCCTCCCCAGGAGCTGGGACTTCTTTCTATTTTCAGTGGAGTCAAGGTCTTGCTCTTTCTCAGGTTGGTCTCAAACTCCTGAGCTCAGGGGGTCCTCCTGCCTCAGCTTCATGGAGTGATAGGATTTTAGGCATGAGCCATGGTGCCTGGCCACCTAAGGTATAGCAGATTTATATTCTCCCCCCCCCCACACACACACGTTGCTGATGCATTTTTCTATCTTGTAATTGGCCTCTGTTGTGTAAAATTTACCTTCACATAGGTGTTAAAATTCTATCTACTTGAGTTTGTCATTTTTTTCCTTTTTAATTCTTTTGTTTGTATTAATATTTAGGTAGTTGTTTTCCTCCCTGAGATTGGTTAAATATTGGCCAAATTTTCTTATTTTTGTAATGCTTTTGTTTTAATGCTTAAATTATTCTATCCTGGTTTTGTTACTATTCAAAGATTTTATTGTAGATTTTATTTTTTGTATAAGGGTTACTTTTCATATTTGCATTAAGTTTCATTTACATATGAACAATATTTAGTTATATAACTAACTCTATGCTAAACAGATACTATTGTTCTGGGCCACTCTACTCAACCAGTGCCTACCAGTCTTGAATTCTTTTATTGACTTATTTAATTGAAATAATTTGACATAATTATACATTTGAATAATTACTCACTTTGAAAACTAACATTTTTCATCCCTGCACAAAGTGACATTTACTAGTGAGTAAAATATCCTGTTCCCAAAACTCTGGAGACATGCGTAAGTGATCTTGGGTAGTTAGTATTTTGAAGGAGGCTCTGACTCTTTTTATTTATTTATTTATTAGTACCTTTTTCATTTACCTCCATTTCTATGATTTTTATAAAAATTTGAAATTAAAGAGTTATGAAATGAATGTTCAGTTGTATTTTTCAATTGTCATTGGCCATACTCAGCTCCGAAAAGTTATCTTCGATTTGTTCTTCCACCCACCCACCCACCCACCCAAGAGTACTTACTGTGCACCTGTTACATTCTAGATGCTGGAGATACCACAGGCAGGTTCCCAACCTAAGCACTAGGGACACTTTGGACTGGACACTTCTCCACGTGCGCTCTGTCCTGTGTGTTGTAGGATGTTCTGCAGCATCTCTGGTCCTTGTCAACTAGATGACGTAGCTCCTCCTTTTCCTCCAAGTTACGTGTAGAAACCAAAAGTGTTTCCAGGCATCACATAATGCCCTTATGGGGGCAGAACTGTGCCTAAATGAGAACCACTACCCTAGGGAATAAAACAGATGGTGTGTCTGTCTTCATGGGATCGTTAATGACAGAGGGAGGGTTAGTAGGGGGACCACACCTATGGAGCACATTGCAAGTACAAGTTGGGTCTATCAGGTATAGAATAAATGTCTTAAGGCTGTAATTGGGTAAATGAGGTGAAAGCTATGTTGATTAGTAGGATGTAAGCACTCCAATTTGTACAAATAATCAACACATCCAATCCCATCATAGCATAAATGTATTTATGATCTATGTACAAATGACTTAGTAAAAAAGTCGTAAACCAAGCAAATGCGTTACTATGTGATGTGTTTTCTGGAGAGGCGAGCTGGGGAGACAAGTCCATCAGGCAGTGGGGGCCCTGGGAGGGGTCTGCAGGCAGGGCTGAGTCTGGGGCAGACCAGGAGGAAGGAGTGAGCCGGTCAGGGAAGGAGCAGTGCAGGGTCTCTGAGCAGGGAGGGTGCTGAGAAACGGGCTTGGTGGTCCCGTGAGGGAAGGTGCCCTGGCACCTGAGGCCAGTGAAGTTAAAGAGGATTAGTGGCCAGCAGGCAGGGGTTTATTTACTCTAAGTGAAAAGAAAAACTGCAGGGATGTTGGATTAGGACGGCCGCCCTGTTATTTCTTTGATTACAGTCACCCTATAGCTTTCTGTTTTCACTTTATCTTTTTGACCCCAACTTGCTGTATGTTCGTGAGCACCTTTGAGAGTTTCCCAGGGGCCTGGGTCCTCGCACACTGGGGACGACACCAGTCATAGACTTTGTCACATTTCCTTTTGTTTCTCTCCTAGGAAATCCATGCATCTCTGTATCCATTTCTGCTGTTTGCCCCTTATGTCGTGGATAATCCTTTAGAAATGTAGACTTTTTCAGAGAAGTGAGTCTATGCTTTTCAGAAAGGCACTTGGATTCTATCCAGATTGATTATTGACAGGGAAAAGTTTAAGAAGTACTGAAATTTCAATTTCAGTCCAGGATGTTCATTTCCGCGAGTCTCTTTTTTGTCTTTGGCCTTGAGTGCAGAGCAGAGGGGAGCCCGGTTCTGTAACAGTCCTGCGGTTGGTCCTGGAGTTTGGGGGGTCAGCCGGGGGGTGCCCTGCTTCCTCTGGTTCACGCTGCCCTCAGGGCTAGGGGAGCTTAGGGAGCTGCACGGGGCGGGTGGGTGTAGAATTTAGGGAGCTGCACAGGGTGGGTGGGTGTAGAACTTAGGGAGCTGCACGGTTGCCTTTACTCACTTCTGGGGGAAGCTTTCTCCTCTCCTAAGCTTCGCCCTTGCACAATCTCAGCAAGCTCTGTGAGTGTTCCCGTGTGTGAGCTGCCCCCCTTCTTCAGTCCTCAGTATCCGTAGGGGAGAGGGTTCTCTCCCTGTAAATTCTGTCATTTTCATGGTTATCCCAGGGGCGGGAATTTGACCTGTGCCAACTCTGCAATCTTGCCTGGAAGATTTCTTTTCTTTTCTTTCCTTTCCTTTCCTTTTCTTTCTTTTCTTTTCTTTCTTTCTTTCTTTCTTTTTTTTTTTTAAATCAAATCATAGCTGTGTACATTAATGCAATCATGGAGCACCATACACTGGTTTTATATACAATTTGACATATTTTCACCACACTGGTTAACATAGCCTTCACAGCATTTTCTTTAGTTATTGTGTTAAGACATTTACATTCTGCATTTTGTAAGTTTCACCTGTACCCTTGTAAGATGCACCTCCACAATCCCACCAATCACCCTCCCTCCACCCATCCTCCCCCCTCCCCTCTCTCTCCTCTTTCCCCTTATTCTTAGGTTATAACTGGGTTATAGCTCTCATATTTCATATTGGTTTCATGGGCTGAGTACATTGGATACTTTTTCTTCCATTCTTGAGATACTTTGCTAAGAAGAATATCGCTTGGAAGATTCTTTATCATGATGCATCTGTTTATTTCAGTGAGTTTAAATTTCTCTGTGGAAACAGTGGAGCACCCCCCAGGGCACTGAATGAGAGTCTTCAGCCTGGGCAGAATGTGAGGGACGGAGCCTGGTGAACAGTGCTTGTTAAGCTGCGGATCTCAAAGGCTGGGAGGGAAGTCTGAGCAGCTGGGGGAGCTGACTTTCCCAGGGCCTGGCTGAAGCAGCCCATGGCGGGCAACTCCTGCTCACCCAGGAGCACCAGGACCCTTGCTCTCTCCATGCTGTTAGACTGACATGATCTGAGCTTGTCTAACATTTCAAATCTTCCCTTACCCCATCATTTCCCACAATGTTGAGCCATGTACAGTTCTATATGTAGGATTTTATTGTCTAAAACTAAAATAGATTTTTTGTCTTTTTTAAATTTATTTTTTATTATAAATCATAGCTGTGTACATTAATGTGATCATGGGGCACCATACACTTGGTTTGTAGATCATTTGACACATTTTCATCGCACTGGTTAACATAGGCTTCCTGGCATTTTCCCGGTTATTTTGCTAAGACATTTGCATTCCACATTTGCCAAGTTTTACATATACCCTTGTAAGATGCACCACAGGTGTAATCCCATCCATC
>CAUYPK010092347.1:0-11100 GCA_963574355.1 Loris lydekkerianus | reverse complement strand
TTAGAGGCAGTTAAATCAGGTTGAGGTCCAATATCACCGGCTCATTAACCAAGAATCTAACTATTATTCTTCACCGCCCTCCATAGCACCAATGACGGGTAAGATTCCCAAAGCTGGGACAACCTAAGACAGGATATGGAGAGGCTGCATGGTGGATTACATTCATAGCACCCAAAGATGGGTAAGATCACTCTGCATTCAGTCAACCTAAGACAGGGACCAAACCATTGATATTTGTATCCCCATGACGGGTAAGACTGAAACTGCAAGAGCAGGCAACCTAAGACAGGGGCTATGTTTTTCCACCATACAAGAAACAAAAGAGGGAATTGTTGGGGCCCTGTCATGTGCCTGAGGCCTAGTGCAACTTCCCGAGCCTGACTATAAGTAGATCCATCGAGCTACTTCCATGTAGCAATGACTCAGCAAGGCCCGGCCTGAAACTGCCTCTACCTAGATACAGCCAATGTGGTACCATGCCACTGGTTCGACCCTGTCACACCCCTCTTCCCCCGCCTTCTTTCCCTGCCCCTTCTCCACAATAAAAAAAAAAATAAATAAATATTAAAAAAAAAAAAAAAAAAGAAAAAGATATCCTTTGCAAAGAGAAGGATAAGTTGTTGCTCCTGGCCCCTCCTACAATCAAGACCTGGGTATAATGCTTAGTACCACCATGCCCCATGACTTTAAGATTCACTATAAAGCTAAGTAATCAAGACAATATTGTTTAGGCCAAAGAACATACAAATAGATGAATGGAACAGAAGTAAGAGCCTAGAAAGAAATCTATTCAAATACAGTCATCTAATCTTTGACAAAGGGGCAAAGGTAATATAATGGAGAAAAGATAGTCTTTTTAACAAATGGCACTGGGACAACTGGACACCTGAATGCAAACAAAACAAAACAGAACAAAACAACAACAACAAAAATATCTTTCACAAAAATTAACTCAAAATGGATCAAAAACATACATAATATAAAATTATAAAACTCCTTGAAGATAATACAGTAGAAAAGCTACATGTCCTTGCTTTTGTTGATGACTTTTTTTTACAGAAAAAATATTTATTGCCTAATGCTGTGGGTTAAACTGTCCCACATAAGCCACTCAAGGCAAGTCTGCAATGGGTTAAAAATGGCTTTTGCTAACACAAAGGCAAAAGGAGAACTGGGCTCCCACTGAGGCATACTCAGAGCCTGTTTGTTCAGAAGTAAAAGTCCAGAACAGTTTCTCTGATTTCATGCTCCTGTTAAGTCCACGTGGTAAGAGACTAACAATCTCTCCACCAGAGATACAGGCCAGAGGTTGACAAGTGTTAAAAACATATTGTCTTTGGAGCCTAAAGGTCTCTGCCCTGTGGAGGAACAAAGTCATTACTCCATTATGAGGTAAACTAAGTGTGTGCTTGAAGGATTTTATTTCCCCTTCTTCCCTAGGAGTTTTTTGTGATTTTTGTTTAGATACCTTGCTCAAGAGTTAACACATGTTTGAGAAGAAAGAAAAAGCAGAAAAAATTGTGCTGGTTTGTAGACTTGGTGTCTCCCCACAAGTTAATCTTAGATAGAAAGAGTTAGCGATCATAGATTAAGAGTGTACGTGACCACCAGTGAATATAAGGTGGTCAAGCATAAAGATCCTTTGCTACACGCCATCCCATGTGGTGTAGTCTGTTTCTTGTTTACCCTTAATAATTGCAGGAACAAGCTTGCACCTGTGGCAAAGCTGCTGTTCTCTTGCGTCTCCAGTCAGGCAACATATTGGCGCAGTCAGCAGGAGGAGGGGATAGCGAAGGATCAGGAAGCCTCCCCGGACCCCGGGCTGTAGGACACCTGCCTCTGCCAGGATGCCTTGAGAGATCTTTGATGAAGCAGCTTGAGGTAAGCTTGAGAACCCTGTAACTGGAATGGTTCTGTGGCCACATGGAGCATGTGGGACATTTCCATATTAACAAGAAACATGGGTGGAAATAATGTTAGTATTCAGCTCAATTCTTCTTTAGAAGACCAGTATATAGCCATGTTAAAAGCCTTGATAACTTCCACTTAAATTCCTGTTAAAACTAGCAGGCTCAGAGAATTATTTAAGGTTGTGGCTAAGCATTGTTATTGGTTTATGCCAGACAGAAAAGTGCAGTTGAATTTGAAAGTCTGGAAAAAAGTAGGGAGAGATTTGTCATGCACACCACAAAGGAAACTTTATTAGCAGAGAGGTCTGGGCTACTTATCAGTTGGTGCACATGGCCCTGGAACCAATCCAACCCTTCTCAGAAGCATCTTCAGGGACAGAGGATAATGGGGCTATGAGCCACCACCCTGCCTCCTCCTGATGAGGAGAGGAAGGAGGCAGAAACTGAAGAACATGAGTATGCTCTTCTGTTAACTCCAGATCTGGAGCCTGATCTGTCTGTTAAGCCTGCTAAAAAGTATGTTGGTGATCTAATTAGTTTAGATAGTGATGCAGAAACCTGTCCTGAATTGGTTGAAATGGTTAATGAAATGGCTCAGAAAGATTCTGAATTTGAACATTTTAAAAAGATCATGGCTGAAGGTTTTCAATCTGTAAATAAGACTTTCTGTCCTGGAAAGGAAGGGAGCTGAATTACTCTCGTCCAGACCCAGCTCTAAGGCAGGATAATGTAAAGATGCAATACCACCTTATATGCCTCTTACACCCTCTGCACCACCAGGTTCACTGCAATAGAGAGACAGTCCTTTACATCCTAATGCACCTCCAGGCATTTACCCAGTGTGGCCAAATCTGCCTAACATCCGATTTGTAGCTCGATATCATTTTCCTCTGGAAATTTTTGAATTGGCTTTAGCTAATGAGAACTCTATACAAACTACTCAGTTGGGTCTAAGAAGCCTGCCATATAGGCTTATCTGGTATTCAGACAAATTCAGGAGGATGGGCATCTTGGTGCTCCACACCATGTGCCCATTGAAGTAAAATTTCTAAGAACTATAAAAGATGCTGTTTATGCATATGGGCCTACATCTCCTTTTGTTATTGGAACTTTGGATTCTTATTGTACAGATCACATTTTTATCCCCGCAGAAACATTGGCATGGACTATATTAAGTCCTGGTCAATTCTTACAGTTTAAAGCTTAGTGGTTAGAGGAGGCCACTTTACAGCATCATTCCAATGGAGTCCAAGTTAATTTCCTTATGGGAACTGGTGATGAGGCAGATATTCGTGCACATTTGCATCTTCCACATGACATTCTTGTTCAAGTCAAAGATGTTTGTATAAGAGCTTGGCAAAGACTAGAAGAAAAAGATGGTGTAAAATAATTTTTTACTAAAATAATGCAAGGAAATAATGAGCCTTATTCAGAATTTGTAGCACATTTGCAGACAGCCATTGAGAGATTTATACCCGGAGCAGAGGCTAGGCAGATGTTTTTATTACAATTAGCATTTGAAAACACGAATTCTAACTGTAAGCAGGTGCTGGCTGCAGTTAGAAGCCAAGAGAATGTGACCATTGAACAATACCTCCACGTTTGCAGAGATGTGAGGTCAGTCACATTCCAAGCAAGGCTTAATGCTGCAGCTTTAGTGGACACCATGCAAAGAGTTAAAAAGAAACCTAAAGGCTTTAATTGTAGAAAGCTAGGCCACATCCGTGCTGACTGCTGTAAAAGCATAAGTGAAACTGCTCCACTGTTTTTAAGGACACAGGCACCAGGAGTCTGCAGGTGCTGTGGGAAAGGTAAACATTGCACTAATTGGTGCAAGTCAGTTAGGGCATGTTAAATAGCCCCACCTTGTGTCAACTTTTTGTAGATCAACCTTTAGAAAAGGTTAGGGTATTATTCCCTGAAATATTTTATATTATTAAATAAATACATTATATAGATGATATTTTAATTGCTCATGCTGAAAAAACAAAATTACATCAGATGTTTAATGCAGTGCAAGAAAATTGCCAGCAATATGGACTGGTCATTTCACAAGATAAAATGCAAAATACAGATCCTTGGGAATATTTGGGATATAAAATTACTAGACAAGTGATTCCTCAAAAAGTAACAATTAGGAGAGACTCATTAAAGACTCTTAATGATTTTTAGAAATTGTTGGGAGATATTAATTGGATTAGACCTAGTTTGGGAATACCTACTTATCCTTTGAAAAACTTAATCTCTACTTTGGAGGGTGATTCAGATTTAAAGAACCCTAGGAAATTAACTCCTGAGGCTGAAAAATAATTACAATGGATAGAGCAACATATTCAATAATCTCAATTAGATAGGATTGATACTGTAGGAGAATTCTACTTATATATTTTTCTTTCCAGCCATTCACCTACAGGTCTGTTGACTAAAAATGACGCTTTCATAGAATGGTGTTTTCTACCTAATAAGGCAATTTAAAAAATGGAAACATATTTATAAAATAGGAGCAGTGATTCTTAAAGGGAGACAAAGACTTAGACAACTAATTGGTTTTGACCCTCATAAAATTATTGTTCCTTTAACTAATTCCCAAATTAATAATTTGTTTATTTTTAATGTGGAATGGCAAATTGCTCTCTCTGATTATTTAGGAATTTTAGATAATCATTATCCACAAGACAAAAGAATTCAATTTCTTAAAAAGACTAATTGGATATTACCTAAAATTATTAAAGATGAACATATTGACAATGCTTTAACTTTCTATACTGATGCAAATAAACAAGAGATGGCAAGATATGTTGGACCAGATGTTCAAAAAGTAGAACAATTGCCTTATAAATTTGTTCAAAAATCAGCACTGTTTGCTATTGTAATTTTATTAACTGATTATAAACAAGATAATTTAAATATCGTGAGTGACTCAATATATAGTACAATAATAGTACAAAACATTGAAACAGTCACTCTTTCTGATTCCATCTCTGAGTTAAATCAATTATTTACTCAATTGCAAGCTTTGATTAGAGCTCAACAACATTCTTTGCATATAACACACATAAGAGCTCGTTCAGGTTTACCTGGACCTTTGTCTGAAGGAAATCATATGAGTGACCAATTGGTTTGTTCATTTTTTTCAGCTCAGCAAGAACATAAATTACATCATTCACTGCCAAGTCTTTAAAACAAAGACATGGAATAACTTGGCAATCAGCTAGAGCTATAATAAGATCTTGCCCTCCTTGCCAACCTATGGTGGGTCCTCCTTTATTGCAAGGAGTTAATGCTCGAGGTTTAAAATCTAATCAAATTTGACAAATGGATGTAACTCAATTCCCAGAATTTGGTAAAGTCAAATATATTTATCATTCTATAGATTCTTATTCTTATTTTTCATGGGCAACTGCTTTATCTTCAGAAAAAGCTGATGCAGTAATAACACAACTATTGGAAACTTTTGCCATTATAGGAAAACCTAATACCATCAAAACAGATAATGGCTCTGCATATATATCTAATAAATGTAAAGAATTTTTTAATATTCATCAAATTAATCATATTACTGGAATACCAGGAAATAGCACTGGTCAAGCTATAACAGAACTTTGAAGGAAATGCTTCTTGAAGAAAAGGGGGAAGGGCAGTATACTACCCCTAGAAATAGATTATCCTCAGCCCTGTTTACTTTAAATTTTTAAAATTTGAATGATGAAAATGAAACACCAGCTTTTAAACATTGGAGTGTGGTCACAATGCCACCTATTGACCAACCAGTATATTACAAAAAAAAAGTGGCTTCCAGCCATAGTTATAAGATGAGGGAGAGGGTTTGCTTATGTCTCTACAGGAAACCAAAACTTTTGGCTTTCAGATAAGAATATAAAGTTGAGACATCTTCCTCATGAAGAAATATCCTCAGAAGAGTTTACTGGTAGCATCAGTGAACAACATGACCAGCAGATTTCGCCACCTGTCTCTGACCAGAACGAAGATGAGGAAGAGAAAAATGAAAGTGACTCCTCATCTCAAGATGCCCACTATGGAACAACTTCAGGATCTGGGAAGGATGGCAGTTGAAAACATATGAAGAAATAAATGTAAGGTAACACCTGTCTCAGTATTTTTAGCAATGTTTGCCCTTCTGGTCACTACAGCCAGAGGAGTATCATTACTGGACTTATGTTCCTAATCTGCCATTACTGTGAGGGGTTAGTTGGACAGAACCTACTGTGCCAATTTATGTGAATGAGTCTGTGTGTTTTCCTGGCCCATATGACACACGAGGGCCATTTAAACCTGAGGAAGAAGGTATGGTTGTAACTAATTATGTTACTGGAGTTACGGGCCCTCCCTTTTATTTTGTTCAACAATATCAATGTCTTAATATGACAACTAAGTATTGGCTAAGTCATTATGACAGGCCCACTCCTAAGGGAGATATACAAAGAGAAATTTTTATGTTGAGTGCTAACTCTATTTCCAGATTTATTTCTGGTTTTCTTCCTATAGATGTTGAGACTCTCTCTTGTAAGGAACACAGTTTCAAAGAAATTAAGAATTGGATATGTAACCTGGCTTATTGTACCCTCAATGAATCCCTAACAATAATAATAAAAAAAATAATAAGAATTGGATACATTGGACTTGATGTAAAGGCGAAAAAACTTTTTTCCTCCCCAATATGTCCAAAGGAGCAATAATGGATTGGAGTCCTAACGCAACTTTATTATATTATGATAAAATTCCTAGTAGTATGGATTTGCCTCAAGAAGAACACACATATCCTATAACGAAAGACAAAATAAATATAAATATGTTAACATCTATGAGCTGGATGGATGTTGGCTTTTCACCACCAACACCAGGAATCTATGGATTCCCAAAACAAAATCTTTTATGGAAAGTTGCTGCAGCTTTAAAGCCATTAAAGGCCTGGACAAGTGGTCTGTATTATCATGATACCACCAATTCTCAAATATATGATATGAAGTTTGAAGTACAAGAAGAGAGAACTATTCTTATGTACACTTACCATTTGTATGGTTAAAAGGGAATATTAATTGGAATGAAAAAACAGAACTGTTTTGTTCAATGTGTCAATTATATACATGTATTAATAACTCTGTAAGTTTTGATCCAGAAAAGGAACAGCTGTATTTATTAAGAGCTAGAACAGGTGTGTAGATGCCTTGCAACTCCCTTGGGGGTGTTGCTCTGTTTTGATTTTTCATGTTGCCTGAATGAGGCAGCTACTGCAGAAGACTCCACCTATACAGAATTAATGGATTTGATAGAAAGGAAATTTAAAATATGTCTTTATAGACAATAAAAGGAATGGATGAGAAAATGGAAAGGCAAAACCACAAGTCAGACGAGACATATGTAGAATATAGAAAGGATATGGCAGTGCTTAAGGAAATGAAGGAGACAATTAGGGAATGTAAAGATGCAGTAGAACATATCAAAAATAGGTTAGACGATGGAGAAGAAAGAACTACAGAGCTAGAGGATAAAGCTTTTGAGTTAACCCATGTAGTCAAAGAGGCAGAAAAGAAAACAGAGAAAGCAGAACAATTGCTTAGAGGATTACAAGACTCCATGAAGCACTCACACATACAAATAATAGAGATTCCTGAAGAGGAAGAAGATTGTCCCAAAGGAATAGAAGCCCTACTGAAGACTATCATAAAAACTTTCCAAGTTTTACTAAAGACCCAACACACTCCTTTCAGATGGATATCAAACCCTGGGTCATCACAACTCAAAAAGAGCCTCTCCAAGACAAATGTAATGAATCTATCCAAAGTCAAGATGAAAGAAAAAGTTCTGCAAGCAGCCAGGAGTAAGTGCCAACTAATCTACAGAGGCAGAGCCATTGGGATGACAGAAGACTTTTCAACTGAAACCTTCCAAGCCAGAAGAGCATGGTCATCCACCTTCAACATTCTTAAACAAATAAAAATTTTATCTCATAATTCTGTATCCTGCTAAACTAAGCTTCAAAACTGATGGAGAAATCAAATCATTTGCATATATACAAACACTGAGGAAATTCACCACAATAAAAATAACTCTATGGGAAATCCTCAGATCTATTCTCAACACTGACCATCACAATGGGCCACCAGCTAAGTAAAACCCAGAAGCTAAAGGTCAAAACTTAGCTTCCACAATGGCACAAAGGAGAAAACTACACAATGGACTTTCACAAAATAAGTTGAATAGAACTCCACCATACTTATCAATCTTCTCAATAAATTTCAATGGATTGAATTCCCCACTGAAGAAGCACAGGCTGGCTGATTGAATAAAAAAGCACAAGCCATCCATATACTGTCTCTAGGAGACACACAGCCTTGAAGGACAAATCAAGACTCAGGGTTAAGGGATGGAAAACAGTATTTCAAGCAAATGGAAATCAAAGAAAGGAGGAGTTGCAATGTTATTCTCAAATACAAAGCTACTAATGTTAAGAAAAAAATGTACACTTTATACTGGTCAAAGGAACAATACAACAAGAATATATTTCAATTTTAAATATTTATGCACCCAACATAAACATTCCCAGATTTAGGAAACAGACCTTTATGAATCTGAGCAATATAATATTTAATAACACTCTAACAGCCAGGGACTTTAACACCACTCTGATAGAACTGGACAGATCCTCTAAACAGAAAGTAAACAAAGATACTTGTTTAAATATGACCCTAAAACAAATGAAATTAATTGACTTACACAGAAAACACCATCTCAAAGCTAAAGCACATACATTTTTTTCATTAGCCCATGGTACATACTCCAAAATAGACTATATTTGAGGATACAAATCAAACCTCAGAAAAATTAAAAGAATAGAATTAAAAGAACAGAAATTACACCATGTATCTTCTCAGACCACAAGGCGATAAAGGTAGAATTCAACTCCAATAAAAATGTTCAACCTCACACAAAGACATGGAAATTAAACAACCTTATGCTGAATGATAGTTGGGTTCAGGAGGGATAAAAGAGGAAATTGTTAAATTCCTCAAACATAACAACAGTAAAGACACAAGTTGCTAAAACCAGTGGAACACAGCAAAAGTAGTAATAAGAGGGAAATTTATCACATTAGATGCCTACATTTGAAAAACAGAAAGAGAGCACATCAACAAAGTCAAGAATCACCTTATGGAATTGGAAAAAGAAGAATGATCCAATCCTAAATGCAGCAGAAGAAAAGAAATAACCAAAATTAAATCAGAGACTAATGAAATTTAAAACAAAAGAATCATTCAGAAAATTAATAAAAAGTTGGTTTAAAAAAAATCAATAAAGGTTTGGCCAGATTATCTAGAAACAGAAAATAAAATCTTTAATAACCTCAATCAGAAATGATAAAGGGGAAATAACAGATGCCATGGAGGTACAAGAGATCATCTTTGAGTACTACAAGAAACTCTATGCTCAGATATTTTACAATGTGGAGAAAATAGATCAAAACCTGAAATTGCATCTTCTCCCTAGAGTTAACAAGAAGAAATAGATCTCTTGAACAGACCAATTTCAAGAACTGAGATTGAAGAAGCAATAAAAAATCTCACAACAACAACAACAACAACAACAAAAATGCCCCAGTCCAGATGGCTTCACACCAGAGCCTGTTGAACCTTCAAAGAAGAGCTTATACTTAAGCTGCAGAAATTATTCCAAAAAATTAAGGATGGAATTTTTTTTATTGTTGGGGATTCATTGAGGATACAAGAAACCAGGTTATACTGATTGCATTTGTTAGGTAAAGTCCCTCTTATATAAAGCCCCCCCAAAGATGTGTCACACAAGAGACTCCTACCCCCCTTTCCTCTCTCTGCTCTTCCTTCTCCCACCCCCTCCCTCTTTCCCACTCTCTGCTCTTCCTTTTCCCCACTCCCTCCCTTCTTCTTCTCTCTCTCTCTGCTTTTCGTTTCCCCCACCTCCCACCATGTACTAGGTCATTAATTGTCCTCATATCAAAATTGAGTACATTGGATTAATGCTTCTACATTCTTGTGATGCTTTACTAAGAAGAATGTGTTCCAATTCCATCCAGGTTAATACAAAGGATGTAATGTCACCATTTTTTTCTTTTTTAGAGACAGAGTCTCACTTTGTTGCTGGGGTTAGAGTGCCGAGGCATTACAGCTCACAGCAACCTCCAGCTTACTGGGCTTAGGCTATTCTCTTGCATTAGCCTCCCAAGCAGCTGGGACTACAGGCACCCGCCACAATGCCTGGCTATTTATTTGTTGCAGTTTGGCTGGGGCCGGGCTTGAACCTGCCATCCTCCACATATGGGGCCAGTGCCCTACTCACTGAGCCACAGGCGCCGCCCACTCCATCTTTTTTAATGGCTGAATAGTATTCCATGGTATACATATACTCTAGCTTGTTAATCCATTCCTGAGTTGGTGAGCATTTAGGCTGTTTCCACATTTTGACAATTGTAAATTGAGCTGCGATAAACAGTCTAGTGCAAGTATCCTTGTGGTAAAAGGATTTTTTTTCCTTCTGGGTACATGTCTAGTAATGGGATTGCAGGATAAAATGGGAGGTCTAGCTTGAGTTCTTTGAGGGTTCTTCATACTTCCTTCCAAGAAGGTTGTATTAGTTTGCAGTCCCACTAGTAATGTAAAAGTGTTCCTTTCTTTCCACATCCACACTAGCATCTGTAGTTTTGAGATTTTGTGATGTGGGCCATTCTTGCTGGGGTTAGGTGATATCTTGGGGTGGTTTTGATTTGCATTTCTCTAATAATTAGGGATGATGAGCATTTTTCCATATGTTTGCTAATCATCCATCTTTCTTCTTTAGAGAAGGTTCTATTCACACCTCTTGCTCATTGATATATGGGATTGCTGTTTTTTTTCATATGGATTAATTTGAGTTCTCTATAGATCCTAGTTATGAAGCTTTTGTCTGATTCAAAATATGCAAATATCCTTTCTCATTGTGTAGGTTGTCTATTTGCTTTGGTTGTTGTCTCCTTAGCTGTGCAGAAGATTTTCAGTTTCATTAAGTCCCATTCGTTTATTTTTGTTGTTGTTGCAATTGCCACAGCAGTCTTCTTTATAAAGTCTTCCCCAGGCTGATATCTTCCAGTGTTTTTCCTATGATTTTTTTGAGGATTTTTATTGTTCCATGACTTAAATTTAAGTTCTTTATCAATATTGAA
>CAUYPK010092346.1:0-12954 GCA_963574355.1 Loris lydekkerianus | reverse complement strand
AGCCACATACACCAGAGCTGGCGGGTTCGAATCCAGCCCAGGCCTGCCAAAACAATAATGACAGCTACAACCAAAAAATAGCCGGGCGTTGTGGCGGGCACCTGTAGTCCCAGCTACTTGGGAGGCTGAGGCAAGAGAATCACTTAAGCCCAGGAGCTGGAGGTTGCTGTGAGCTGTGATGCCACAGCACTACCCAGGGTGACAAAGTGAGACTCTGTCTCTAAAGAAAAAAAAAAAAAGACAATGACTTTTTTTATGACATAGTATTCTAACATGTCAATGTTAGTTAGGTTAAGATTAGGTGGAATATATATATGTTTTTTTTTATTTTTTATTTTTTTGAGACAGTCTCAAGCTTTCACCCTGGGTAGAGTGCTGTGGCATCATAGCTCACAGCAATCTCCAACTCGGGCACAAGTTATCCTCTTGCCTCAGTTTTTTTATTTTTAGTAGAGACAGGGTCTTGATTTTGCTCAGGCAGGTCTCGAACTCATGAGCTCAAGCAATCCACCCACCTTGGCCTCCCAGAGTGCTGGGATTACAGGTGTGAGCCACCACACCGGGCCTGGAGTATATTTTTAAAGCATTTCTGGATCCACATTTATGTCATATGAGCCTATATATATATACACACAAACACAGAAAGCAATCATTACGCGAAAGTAAACTATTTATTTGTATATTTATTTTATTTTTTTTTGTAGAGACAGTCTCACTTTACCGCCCTCGGTGGAGTGCCGTGACGTCACGGACTCACAGCAACCTCCAGCTCTTGGGCTTCCGCGATTCTCCTGCCTCAGCCTCCTGAGAAGATGGGACTACAGGCGCCCGCCTAGCTATTTTTTGGTTGCAATTATGCCGGGGCTGGCTTTGAACCCGCCACCCTTGGTATATGGGGCTGGCACCTTACTCACTGAGCCACAGGCGCCACCTTGGATAATTTTTTTATTATAAACAAACATAAATGGGTAAAAGCACAGAAAATAAATTCTAAGCCCATGTGACCAACATGCACCTTTCAAAATTATCAACTTGTGGTCGATTTTTATTATTTATACTTTCCACTCTCCATCTGATTGTAAAGTAAATTTTGATACAAATTCCATTTTTTTTTGGGGGGGGGGGATAGAGTCTCAAGCTATTGCTCTGCATAGAGTGCCATGGTGTCATAGTTCACATCTCCAACTCTTGGGCTCAAGCAATCCTCTTGCCTTAGTGTTTCTATTTTTAGTAGAAAAGGGGTCTTGCTTTTTGCTCAGGCTGGTCTCAAACTCAGGAGCTCAAGCAATCTACCCGCCTTGGCCCCCCAGACTACTAGGATTACAGGCATGAGCCACACAGCACCCAAAAAATTCCATTCTTGAATTATATCATTTATTTGAGAAATATTTCTACATATGTTTCTAAGAAAAAAAGATCTCTTATCTTTTTTGGGGGGGGGAGTTTTTTTTTTTATTAAGTCATATACATTCAGATCATGTATACATTAATGCATTTAAGGGGTACACCCACCCCATCTAGAGTTCTGAAGGAGGATTCCTTAAACTGCAATTGAGGCCAAATCCTGCCTATCCCATTTTTGTGTGCCTTTCAACTTAACAATGGTTTTGACATTTTTGTGTTTTAGCATAAATAAATTAAAAGAAGGATCATATTTTGTGGCATGTGAAAATTATAAGAAATTCAAATTTCAGTGTCCATTAGTAAAGGGTCATTGTACCACAGTCACAGTCATTCTTTTATGTATTGCTCATGACTACTTTTCATGCCTGAGTTGAATAGTGGAGGCAGAGAACAAGAAACATACAAGTACCTACACATAATGCTCAATTTCATATCTTGGCTTAAGATCATTCATGATGATGAGAAGCACCTAAAAAACTTCTAAAAACACAAATTCCTGAGATCTATCTCAAAGTTGCAAACTCAGTAGGTCTGGAGTGGGGCCCTAATGTGAATTCCTAAAAGTTTGCAGATGGTGCTTGATACCATTGGCCCGGGGCCACACTTCCTCTGACCTGATAAAAAAATAAATAGAGACTCAGGAAGTCTACCGGTCAATCCTCCACTGATTTTTCTTCACAGAGCCTTTTCTGATGGCCTCACCTCATCCTATGCCTGCACAGACATTGCAGCATGACCTTGAGTAGTTCCTGGTCTGTTATTGCTTCTTGGAGAAAATGAGAAAGGCAATCTGACACAAGGGAATCACATTATCCAGGCAGATAATTATTCATTACATGCATATCCCACCTTTACACTAAGTCTGGATTCTAAGTTTAAAATATAGTAATTACCCAGCCACCAAAATAACCACTCTGCATCAAGTCATTAGACAAAACAGGAAGGAGGGCCTGGTGAATATTGAGAATAAGAGAGGAAAAGACTTACCAAAAAAAAAAAAAAAAAAAAAAAAATTCATAGGGATAGCCTCTATTTTTAAAAATTTGAAAGTCAATTTTCCAAAATAGGACATTTTAGCCCCTCCCCCCAATTCAAATTGAACTTGTTTCTCCTCTGAAGTCCCTGTCTGTGTAATGGTCAGAGTGGTATGGGGGGGGGGGGGGAGTGTGGACTTTGTAGTGAGAAGGGGGGACTCTCAGCTGTGCTCCTTCTGAGTCATGAGACTTTGGCCAAGTTACCTAAACATCTTAGTCTTGGAAAAACCCTGTTTGTCACACCTGTTTAAAAACCAAAAACAAACAGAAAAACAAAGAACCATATTAGCCACGTTATAGGGCTATTGTGGGAGTTCAATAACAACACCATACATGAAGAAGGTGATTACTGAAGGCTGGTTTACTCTTCCCTCTGTCCCTAGGTATCCAAACTATGAATTCTGGCATCCTCCTTAGCTCCTCCTTCTCAGGTATGACCCCTATCCCCAAAGTCTAATTCTCATAGAGCATCTTCCATTTACCTTCTTCAACTCTTGGTTTTCACTTCCAGTGCCTCTATGCAGAGCCCCCGTTACCATGTCCTGGGACCTTGTCTCCCAACCTCCGCTCTCTCTGATGCACCTCACTGAGAGCTCCTTCTGCACCATCAGTCAAACCATATTATTTTGCAGTTACGTCTCCTTCTATGACTTTCTTTGGTCTAACCAAATCTGAGGACTCAACTCCTCTGCAGACTACTGAAAATTAGTGATCCTTCCTTCCATGTGCTAACTTCCTACTAGAAACCCACAGTCCAGCTTGAGCAATTTGTTTGCTGTTCTCAAGTAATGCCAGCGCTTGTAGAAGCTATTTCCTCTGTCAGAAATGTGTCCTCTATCTCCTCACCTAAAACAGGGTTTCTCAGCATTGCCATTATTCACGTTCTTGGCCTGGCAATTGTTTACCGTGGAGGGCTGTCCTGTGTCAGATGTTTAGCAACACCCATGCCCTCTGCTTTCTACTCACTAGATGACAATGCTCTCCCCACTCTCTCTCATCAGGTGTGACAACCCACAGTTCCTCCACTCAATGCCCATGCTTCTCACCTCTGCTGAACACCACGAAACCAGTCTCAATGTTCATCAGATTTTCATGGCACCTGCTTATGCCTTGAATCAGTTTAGAAACATAGCTTTTTCTTTCATGATATTGAGAACTTTTTTAAAGGAAAGGTCTGCTTCCTAGCCATCTTTTTGTTCTTTCCACTGCTCATTATAATTTCTCTATTAGCAAGCACCTAGTATTTGTTGAATAAACTATAAATTGAAGCAGATGAGTTTTTGCTGATGTTTATGTTTCTTGGTGAAAGTTATCCCAGGGTTTCTTAACACTCTGAGATCACAAAGCAGCGTTTGGTGTGCCGGGAGAGGATGTTAGGTGTGCTATGAAAATTTTTAAAGATAATTAATGAAATTATTTTTGAAAGATATTCAAAGCACAGTAAATATTTTTTTTACCCTTTTTTTGTCAACATAATTTAAGTGTGCTCTAGAAGTTTAACTATGAGTTCAAATGTGCCATGAGATAAAAAATGTTGAAAAACACTGTCATAAAGAATCTAGTGCCTTTTAATAAATAATCATATGTATGTGTACATTCTTATTACTAAATTGTGTCAAGTTTGAGTTTACCTACATTTGTTCAAGACAATGAAGTTTGCCGGGAAAAAAGGTTTGCCAGTCTTCTCCAATCCTTTCTTATATTCTATTTGTTTTCCCTTGACCTTGGTTTCTCAGACCTGGTCTCATTTTACCCAGATCCTTAATCTTTGCTTAGCTAGCAAGTCTATATTGCCGTGTCCGCCAGTTATCCAGTCACATTTTCTTCTTTTTCTATCTTATCTCTTGTAATCAGCTGCTCTGCTAACTGGTAGCTGCTGTAAAGAAGTCATGCCAAGTGCACAGCTGTTCACATCTGGTGCACAAAGGGCTGTAGGTCACATTTTCACAGGCAGCACAGCTGACTGTGCAGACATTTGGGAAAAGAAAAAAAAAAAAAATAGCAACGAAACTCTAGCCTAAAAGTCTTTTGTATTTGATAGACCACAGTAATTGGGGCATTTCCAGCTGGCATTCGGCTTGGCACCGCTACAATGAACGAGCCAGTTTAGGATCAGAGAGCTGGCTGTTTCCAAGACTTTTCTTGCTTTGGTTCCTTCTGGGCTTCAGTGTAAGCAAGTGGGAGAGGCTTGTCTGCCTCACCCTGTCTTGCAGCGTGCCTTCTCTGTTTGCCTCAACGATGTCAAAACATTGTTTCTTAAGCAGTAGCCCTAACTGTGCTCAGACTGCAAACATTAACAAAAGCAGGCCATATTTTTACAAATAGCAGGGATTTGATTGTCTTTCCTCACTCTGGTTCTGAATCTAAGGTAACAGACTTGAGGGAGGAAGCTGTAATTGTAAGTCCTTATTGGGAAGGTCAGAACCTCTTTCTAATGCGTGGACGACAGGCTGCTGAGGCCAAGGGCCCAGAAGACACCTGGGGGAACAGCCAGAAAAAGGCTGTCTGGTATAGACAGAATCCAAAACAAACTCATGTTTTTGCTTAAAAAAATGAAATGGAAATTATTTTTAAGTGGTCTTTTGGAAAAACTGTCTAAGGGGCCAAATAAGCAAGTATTAGGGGCCTTAACTGGATATTTTATAAGGGACCTTTAAATCCTGACAATTCTTTGTTTTCCTACCAACTCAGGCATCTCTACTTTCCAAATTCTATTGTCCTTCAATTTTCTTCCAGGAGCACTTTCTACCTATAATTCCCTCCTGCTTCTCCCAGCTCTACTTTTGACTAGTCAGAAGGCAGCTGAACTCCATAGGTTACATTTTGTACATGAATGGAGAGGCCACTCAAATACCTTCCTTATAAACTCACAAGATCTGATATTTCATCATCAAGGACCATATTTAACATGAAAATTATGATCCGTATGTGTTCTTGCTACCTAGTGGGGTGACTATTGAAGTTAATATGGTAAATAGTTCCTGGGGAAAATCTTATTTTTAATATTTTTCACTGTTGGCTAGTTTGCCAGAGTTCTGTATGCTAGTGCATTTGACTCCCACGTTAACCTTGACTTCTAAGTAAATCGGTATAACTTTGTCCATGTTGTAGATGAGAAAAGAAAAATATACAGAAGATGAGTGATTGATCCAAGATCAAGCAATGATTACTAAACAGATCTAATGAGACTGCAGGCTTCACACATCATACCCTTTGGGCTTTTCAGCATTTCCCTTCAATTACACCCGAAGAGTGAGTGTTTGAGATATTTCGGAGCCAGTGAATCCAGACCAGAAGGATGACGACTTCCACAGACAAGCAGGCCCTATTACATTCTCTTGTTTAGTTACAGACGGTAATAAATCCTGTTTGAACAGCAGCCATGGAGGAAACAAGTCAAGGAAAAGACATGACCTCTGTCCTCGAGGTTTACTTGGGGAGACAGGGTATTCAGACATAAAAACTGTCCAAGAATTTAAGTAGAAACAATAATCTAAACAAATGTGGTTATAGAATTGTGGACAAGAATGGAAAGAGGTCACAAAATACTTTTTGGAGATGGTGGAGTAAAAGGTATGTCTTGATCACATTTAAATATCAAGGGAGAAGCTTCAGAAAGGTGATCATATGCTCAGGAATTCACCAAGGAACAATTAAGGAGATGCCATATTTTAAAATGAACATAAGTGCAAACATTGAAGGATACGGTTTCCAAGACTAATATCAGCACTACTGTTTCTGAGAACTAAACTCATTACACATTTTTTTAACTCTCCAGAACGAACATAATAATGCATCCTGTTTTCCAAATATTTTGGGGAGGAATTAAGCAAAACAGAGAGAGAAAGAAAAAAGTATGTATATACACATAAAAAGCGAAATGCTCTAAATATGAACTTAGTGGCTAAATATGCAATTTCTGAAATGGGGCCATTTTTTTACCAAATTATTTTCCAATTGAAATATAAGCCATATGTATAAAAATGCATAATGCACAATATTAAATGTACAAACAGATGCATAAAAATTTCCTACATATCAAGGAGAAAAATACACAGAGAATTTACTAAATAAATGGGGAAAAATACTTAGACATTTCACAAGAATAATGTATTCAACCTCATCGGTTATTATCCAAACCATGAAGTGATTACATCACATAGATACCAGTAGAACTAAAATTCAAATAACAGAAAATACCAAATGCTAGCAAAGATGTAGACATGTCAGAACTTGCCTGTGTTGCTGATGTGAGTGTACATCGTTTCACGTACTCGGTAAAACTGTTAAACAGTGTTTGCTAAAGCTGTTAATATATATTTGTGCATATATTTTATATCCATATATATAGCCTATGACCCAGCAATTTCACTCCTAGGAATATCCAACTGAAATGCATACATTTGTGCACTCCCCAAAGATGCATAAAGGGATATTTATAGCAGCAGAAATATTTTAAACTTCAATACATGAAAAATACAAACAACAGAATGGATAAAGTACGGCACACTGAGGGGACAGTAAGCACTGGCAGGAAGAAAACTATTGCTAAATACAACAGCATAGAAAAAATCTAACCAGCCAGTGCCACTGAGGAAAGACTCCAGATATCAACAGTTGCTTCTTATAGAATAACCATGTATATAAAGTTCAAAAACTGGCAAGATAACTCGATGGCAATAGAGATCTAGATGGTGGTTACCTTTGGGTAGGAGGAGGAAGGGCCTGGGAGAGGTCATGAGAGTCCTCCTAGGATGTTGGTTATGTCAGTTATGTACAATTTCTTGATTTCCTGATCTGGGTGTTGGTTATATGTTATACAGGAAGATTTACTTTGTGAAATTTCAAATTGCCTTTTAAATACCAGCTATGATGTGTGCAAACTTGGACATATTTTGAACAGAGCCTCTAAACCTTATAGGAGGCCAGAAGTGGTGGTTCCACCTGTGATCCTAGCACTTTTGGGAGCCAAGGCAGGAGGATGCCCTGAGCTCAGGAGTTCAAGATCAGCCTAAGCAAGAGACTCCCCTCTCTACTAAAATAGAAAAAAAATTAGCTAGGACTTGTAGCGGGAACCTGTAGTCCCAGCTACTTGGGTTGCTGAGGCATGAGGGAACCTCTTGAGTCAAAGAGTTTGAGTTTGCAGTGAGCTATGACCCCACTGCCCTCTACCCAGAGTTACAGTGTGGGACTCTGTTTCAAAACAAAACATAACATAACATAACAAAACAATCCGACCCTTTTAGGACTGTTCATTTATTATTTAGATAATGTATCTAAGACATGTAGAGCACTGTCAATAATATAATGAGTGGTCAATATCTATTGGCCTTGTAATCAATATTATTTTCTATAAAAGGTTAAAGAAAGTACTGAAGCCATGAAATTATTATAAATAGGTCATGGAATGGTCAAACTTTAACACCTACTGGCACATAATACATTCTCCAAAAATATAAATTTTGTGATTGAGACTTGAGTTTGCATACTACCTGGACATTTCCAGACCTTGAAGGTCAAAGACTCCCAACAAACTTAGGTATTTTGAGAAACCCGTCTGAAAACACTGGGGAAGGCCTGTTTGCAAAGACCAGCTCTGGCTCGGACCAGCAACCTCACCCCCGCTTCTCTCCTTCCCACTTCGCATATGAGCACATGGACAATCACTTTCTGCCCTGATTATGGAGCCTGTCCCAAGTATGAAACATACATTTCCTACCGTAAGGGAGCTGTGGAAACAAAAGGTATTAAATATTTACAAGGATCATTTATTTTGGCTTTTATTTGTTTAACATCTTATTTGCAGGACAGCAAAGGAATGAAGAGGGTGATGCTGTGTGGGGTCTGCAGACCAGCATGCTGACTTTGGAATCAGACAGACCTGGTTTCGTTCCTCGCCACAACCACTTCCCAGACTTGGCCAAGTCATTGGTGCTCTCTGTGCCTTATATTGTTTTTCAGTAAAATAAGCGTGATAATAAAAATACCTACTTCTTGGGTTGTGATGAAAATTAAATGAGATAGTGTAAAACATTGCACAGTTCTTGATGTTTATCTTTAGTAAATGGTAATTCTTCTATACCTTTTTATCCTCAGCCTTGACTATAGTCTTTCCTTTTTGCAAAGTGAGGTACAATTTGCATACTATAAAGTTTGTTATTTTATAGTTGCTAACCTTGTGATGTTTAGTGCATTCACAAGGTTGTGTAAACATACGTACTATGTAATTCCAGAACATTTTTGTCACCCCTAAAGGAAACCTCACACCCATGAGCAGATGTACACCTATTTCTCCTCCCCTCATCCCCTGGCCAATGTAAAGCTACCTTATAATTAGGGATTTGCTTGTTCTTATATTGCATATAAATAAAATCATACAATTTGTGATCTTTTATGTCTGTCTTCTCTCATCTGACATGTTTCCAAACTTCACTAATGTTGGAGCACAGATCAGAACTTCCCTCCTTGTTAATGGCCAAACAATATTTCATTTTGTGGGTATTTTACATTTTATGTATTCTTGACTATATTCTTAAAAAAATATGGAATTATCTTAGCAGAATGCTTAAGAAATTCCAAATCACCTTTGATATTCAGATTCCCAAAGCATTACAGAAGTTTACATTAGACTTAAAATTAAGAAATGTCGTTGCTCTTTGCTCACATCCACTTTTATTTATCCCTCTGCCATATCTATCTATCTAATCTATATCCCTCCATCTTTCTTCTGTTACCACAAATTACATTGGAACCAGTCATCAAAATGTGCTGAAATCAATTAAAAAAGTCGTTATGCAGGAGTTCAAGAGATGTGAAGAAGCCTTTGTGCATGATGGATTCAAAAGTGCTGCCTCATTCATTCCCTTTCTTCCCAGCAGCTTGTTTCATTGGTTCGGATCACCGGACTGGGACTAGGTATCCTGCAGATCCATTCTCTGCAATCATCCACGGAAGAGGCAATCACCTGTTAAATTTAGATTTCTTGAATCTGCCAAGAGTCTGACAAAATGATAAACAGCCACCGGTTCTAGTAAAGGTTGGGGGAGCTCATTCATTGGCTGTTAATTGCTTTGTGTTACTGGACCATGAAGATGGCAGCAAGGCAGTCCACAGCACCCACAGTCAGGTAGGGACGGCCACCCACCTTGATGGCATTAAGGTAATTTTGTCTATCTTGACAGTGCGGGCTAATAGTCTGCTGCTAATTTTAGCATATAGTTTTTGAGTGTCTCTTCAAAGTTACTCTTTTGCAGTAACTTCTTGCAAAAATACTTAGAAGAAAAATTATTTTCTTCATTGCTGTTTCTAGGGTCACATGGGGGACAGAGGCACTCATGATTTTTTGTTTTCAACTTTAAGTTTTGTTTTCTTTTGTTTTCATCCTATCTATGCTCTTCCTGAGGAGAAAAAATACCTGAAGTACAAATATAATTAATCATATGTTACTGATTTGATCACACTGGGTGTGAACCATTATAATTCTCTCTCTCACTCTTTACCTCCCTACTTTACAAGGTCTGGATCATGTTAGTAATATGAAATATCTGAGATTGGATTTTAGAGAGCAAAATAGAAGAGTAGGGTTGGGTGCAGGGGCTCATGCCTGTAATCCTAGTATTCCTGGAGGCTGAAGTGGGTAAATTGCCTGAGCTCACAGTTTCAAGACCAGCCTGAAGCAGGTCTCTAAAAAAACAAACAAAAGAGTCATTATCTAAGGTCTAAAGCTGGAGTTCCCTCTCTTCAAGTCTTGCTTATCAGAATGTATGTGATCAGATTTCCCAGTAACAATAAAGGCCCATATTCTTTACTATTTGAAAATGTTTTGCACACATAGAGATTTTTCTTTAAGAATTTCATTATGTAGGCTTCCTATATTATTGAAAAATAGCAAATTATTTCCAAATTTATTTCCAGTAAATTGCACCACTGCACCTCATGCCCACTGTTTTATCCTTACTTCTAAAACAGGATTTGGGGATGTGTCACTAGAACATTCTATAAGGAAGGGTTTTGTATTTCTTTTTTCTTTTGCGGATTCAAAATGCTTATCCCAAAAGAAATATGAGTGCAGTAAAAATGATTAAACAAAATAGGAGGAAAAAATCCAGCTAGATAGATAACAGCATTCATGTTTATTCAAAAATACTAATTGAGTATCTACTTTGTACAAGTCATTATTCTAGAAAGTGAAGTTACAATAGTGAACAAAATAGTAATGGTGTTTGTACTTGTGCATTGTCAATATTGGCAGAGTAGATGGATAAGTACGTTATTCACTATGCTATTGATAAATGATAGGGTTTATGACTAAAAAGAAAGCAGAGAAAGAGGCTAGAACATTTTGGCTGCTGGAGAGAGTTGGACATTTTAAATAGGGCTTTCAGGGAAGAGCTCATTCGGAAGAAACCATTCGAATAAAGTTCTAAAATAAGTCAAAAGGAAAGGCACAGGTTATCTGGGGCCAAGGTAATGGCAAGTAAAAAAGACCTTGAGGCAGGAGTGTGCCCAGCATTTTTAAGAAACTATAAGTGAGCCTGGCCAGAACAGAGTAAGGAGGAGAAAAGCAGAACATGGGGTTTGGTAGAAAACAGAAGAGAACAGCAGAGGCACAATCTAGTTTAGAGTTTTTGTTCTACTTTATTTAAGCCTAATTTATATACAACAAAATACACCTGCTATAAATGTACAATCCTGGGAGTTCTGAAAAATGTCCACACTCACCTAAACACCAACATAATCATTGCATGAAATATCTTCATCTTCCCCCAAATTTCTCTTGTGGTCTGTTTCTAAACTGTTATACCTGGTCATGTTGGATCTGTTTTCTATTATAATAGTTTGCCTTTTCAACTTACAATATATATAGTCTTTTGTGTCAGTTTCCCTTTAGTTACCATTAAAAATACATAAACATGCAATGATATGACTGAAACTCAAAGGTGTCAGGCTGACTAGTATTTCATCGGAAAAATATGCAAAAAGTTTGTGAATCCAAATTCACCTGTTGATGGATGAGTATTTGGATTGTTTTCCATTTTTTAAGAAATTAGGAATGTCTTAAACATGTGCACACAATTTTGCGGGTGCATGTTTTAATTTTTCTCAGGTAAATACCTAGAAGTTAAATGGCTAGATAATATGCTAGGCATGTGTTCAACTACATGAGAAAGTACCAAACTATTTTTTGAAAATGTACATAACATTTTGCATCCTCACTAACAATGTGTAAGATTTCCAGTTGCTCCGCATCCTTAAGAAGGTTTGAATAATGTTAGTCTTTCATAATTTATAATTAAGTTATTCTGGTAATTTTCCAGTGGTATCTCACAACCTTTTCATTTTATATTTCTATGATGATTAATGAAGTTTAAAATGTTTGCTTATCCTTATTGGCAGTTTATGTATGCACTTCTGTGTAAAGTATGTTCAAATCCTTGAATTTTAGCTCTTAATGAGTCATTTGTCTTTTTATTACATTGTATATATTTTAGATACTAGTCCTTTATCGGTAGTGTACCACCTTTTGATTTTCTTAAAGATATTTTTTAAAGAGGAGAGTTTTTTAATTTTGGTCAAGTCTGATATAACAACCTTTTTATGGTTTGTGAAATTTTTTACTGCTATAAATTTGGAAATACTTTCTTGTGGAAGTTTTATAATTTTAGCCTTTATATTTAGGTCTATGATCCATTTCAAGTTTTCTTTCTTTCCTTTTTTTATTTTATTATTTATTATTATTATTATTATTTTGTGTGTGTGTGTGTGTGTGTGTGTGTGTGTGTGTATGTATGGTTCCAGGTAAGAATCAAGTTTTTTTTTTTGTCATAGAAGTACCCATTCATTCCAATAGTACTAGTTTAAAATACTATAGTTGTATTATTTTTGTGCTTCTACAACATTCTAAAATTAATGGGCCATATATGTGTATGTCTCTTTTCTATTCTAAAATCTATAGCTACACTTATGTGAATGACACACTATTTTATTCATTGTAATTCAAGAATGAGTCCTAAAATTAGGTAGTGTAAACCTTGGTTTTAGTTTTCAGAATGATTTTAGCTGTCTTGGTCTTTAGCTTCCAATAAAAATTTCAAAATCAGTTTGTCAGTTTCTATGAAGAGGCCTGCTGCAATTTTAATTGGAATTGAAACACTACAGATAAATTTGGGGTCATTAACAATTTAACACTGTTGAGTCTTCCAATCTTTAACATCATGTATCAGTCCATTTATTTAAATGTTCTTTACATTCTGTCAGCAATATTTTGTAGTATGGTTCTTGTGTATACATATATAATTAAACTTACTAAAATGAATAAAAATTGTATGAAGTATTGTAATACGGTATTTTTTTCTTTTTTTTTTTCTTTTTTTTTTTTTGAATTTATTTATTTTTTTTATTGTGGAGAAGGGGCAGGGAAAGAAGGTGGGGGAAGAGGTGAGTGACAGGGTCGGGCCAGTGGCATGGTACCACATTGGCTGTATCTAGGTAGAGGCAGTTTCAGGCCGGGCCTTGC
>CAUYPK010092342.1:0-31012 GCA_963574355.1 Loris lydekkerianus | reverse complement strand
TAATCGACTTGTGTTACGTTGGCAAAAGTGCACTGATTCAAATGGCGCTTATTTCGATTAAATTGAATAAATATTCACTGAGATATTACAGTTTAAAGTAGACTCATAAAAACGGACAAAACTTTTGAAATGACCTAATACTATCAATTCTTGATACATAATACTTTTTAAACACTAAATTTTAGACTTAACCTCAGAAAAAGGAACAGTTATTTAACTTGAATAACTTGAACACTGAAGTTTAATCTCATGACAGACATGGAAAACTATCCTGATTTCCTGACCGTGCTGCCCACTTGGTGAAAGCTACAGGACAGATTGGCATCATCTCTGAACAGATATGTAAGAAACACAAAATTGCATGTCCAGAGTCATTCATTAGAACTGAAAACAAATGGACTTTTTTGCTATTCTTGCCCATACCTGCAAAGACATTTTCTCAATAGTTGCCAAGTTTGGATAAGCCAAAGGATATAATATTTAGGCTATTATTAGTACCAGGTGAAATTGTCAGTTAATCCACTCCAGGGCCTGTGGCCACAACAGGCCACATATCATTGGATATTTTACTTTTTATAAATATTGTCTTAAACCTATTTCATGTGGAGATTTCCGTATCTCTTTAATTCATATAAATGTTAAAACATGGCATTCAGACCTCAGACCAAATCTTTGGCACATAATCAAACATCTGATCAGTATCTAGGCAAGGTAACTATAAAAAATGTTCATAGAAGAAAACCATCTAACATAATTATACATTGGAAAATTATGTAACCATTAAAAAGTAAAGTAGATCCACATGTGCTGATATGGAAAGATATTCGAGAAAGGTTGTAAAGTGAGGAACAGAGTGCATAGAATGTCTCCACTACATAAGAAAAAAAGGAAAAATTATGTATAAACTTGAAAATTGTTTGTATATGGACAAAAAAAATTCTCTGAAAGCATAAAAAGAAATGGTTAAAATGCTGTCTCTTAGTCAATGGACAACTATCAATTATACACTTAAAAATACCTTCAGTGCAAGCCAGTTGTGGTAAACAATATCCATATAGTTTAAATTTTTGATTTAGAGTAGAAGTTAATATTTTTCTTATGACAATATAAAGCTTAAAATATAGGCATATCTTTACCCAATAAGGGTCCATCCAACTTCCTAAAGAGCTAGGATAAAAAGGGAAGGTTAGGCAAGGTTAGTGTATTCTTATTGAAAAGCAGATCTCCTTTCATACTACCTGGAAAGTTCAAACTTACACAATACTGTATATTAAGAAAACTCAGGGAAGAATGTCATCGTAACTTATGCACATATCTGAGTTTATATAGCATCACAACTATTATGTCAAATGAGATAGATTTTACTATATTATATAATTTTCAATTATTTTAACAAAGTAATTAGGAAAGCTTTCTTCTTATTATTATTTCAACACACACACACAAAAAAAATACAGTAGAACATCTGCAAGTTGACCACCCAAAGGACTATAACAAACTAATCAAAACAGGGAGGTGGTCAACATTAGGAATGTCCATGAACTTCCATTGAGTATATGTGGAACATGTCTGGTGTATGAAAACTGGGTCAGCTTAAGGAGGTGAATATAAGGAGGTGGTCAGTTATGGAGGTTCTACTGTTTTTAGTTTTCCCTATGTAACAAGGGCTGAGCAGATATTCTGAAAAACAAATTAAACTATCTAAGGATAATCCAGACCAATGATAGCAAGATCATATCAGCTTGGACATTCTTTGCCATGGATAATTTGTTGTTGTAGAGACCTTGCTTATAGTAAAAAGAAGCTAAATGCTTTTTCTATTTATCAATTGATGCATAATAAACTTCTCCAAACTTCCTGAATTAAAAAAGAAATAATACTTTATTATTATCACAGATTCTATAGTTCAGGCTTTTGGATAGAAAAGAGCAGGGACGATGTGTCTCAGGTCCATGATGTTCAGGGCTAGAATCATCTGGATCAAGGGTCAGTAAAAAAGCCAGACAATAAGTATTTTAGGTTTAGTGAGCCAAAGATAGTCTCTGTTACACATGAGGTCAGACAGTTAAGTTTGTAAACTCATCCTAGAAAAACTGCTATATATCTCATTGCTGAATATCACTGCGGTCACATTCACAGTACTCCTTTTGGGAAGGTATGTACTGATTCCAGCATCTACCCCACCCTTCAAAGCAATTTTGGAACTCATTCTGGAATGGCCATCAGAGCTATTGTCATATGCCATGTAACAATTAAGAGCTCATCCTAGAAAAAATGCTTTGAAGGATGAACTAGGCACAGGCATTGGTGCATAGCTTTCCAAGTGGAGTACTTTGAACATAACTGTAGTGATATTCAGCAATGAGGTCTTTATCACTTTTTCTGAGATGAGTTCCAAACGTAATTGTCCAACCTCCTATTTATCTTTTTTAAACAATGGTTTAAAATGTAAAAATTTAATTTTTTACATTAATTTAAAATTACATTTCATGGGTGTCATAAAAACAAGTAGCAGGCAGGATTTGGTGCACAGATTTGCCCATTCCTGATATGGGATCTTTTTCATCTTCATGTCTGGCATCAAATCTGGGTTGACTTAAGGACCAGATTCAATTGGGATTGTTAACCTGAGCATTATACAGCCTGTTCACATGGCTTGGGCTTGTTACATAGAAGCCCAAGCCATATGGACAGGCTGTATAGATGCTCCTATAGGCTTCTACCTTCCAGGTAAGTGTTCCGAGAGAATAGGAGAAAACTGCATGCTTTCTTCTTATCTAGTTCCAGAAGTCACAAAAGTATTTCTAGCCATAACAAGTGAGCCACAAAGGCCAACCTAGATTCTAAGGACGGAGAATTAGTCTCCAATTCTTCATGGAAGAGAAGCAAGATCATATTGCATGTGAATATGTGAGATATTTGTTGAGACCATCTTTGGAAAATATAATCTTCAGGAACCCTGCTATGATTTATAAAGTGTATATATATGTGTGTGTATAAAGATACTCATATGTCAGCACTCAAAGGCTACAACACTATCTGACTCCTTCTGTATTTTTATAACTTACCATTCACCACATAATGAATTCTATGCTTATGTCTACATATTTTTACTTAACTCTTTTGAAGATATTATACGTATTTTTTAAAAATGCAAGTATTAATCAGAAGCAGCTCCCAAGAGGAAAAAAAAAATTAAAAGTAAAAAAGATTAGTCTGTAGAAGTTGACTTCTAGCTCAAATTTCTATTCCTTTTATATTTGATTTTCACTAGTATCACTTCCCCACAGACCTTGGAAATGGTTAACATCTTCAATGCATATCAAATGCCTTCACAAGTCAATGTACCTTATATTGTGTGCAACAATACATAAGACTCTTTTTTATAGTGGGCAGGTAAGTACAGCTCAGCCACTCCGTTTTATAGAGACATTTTTTAAATCAGAACATAAATTAAATTAAATATTTATGCCAGAGCTGCCAAAACAAAGACAAATAGCTATTGCAAACAATTCTCTTAATAAAATTCAATCACTATAATGCAAACTGTTGTCAAAAGGGTAATGCAAGTTAACTTTCAAAAAACTTTTGCTTTATGATCCATAGAATTAATAACTCATGTCATGGACACTAAAAATGGAGTGCATCTTAATATTCTTTGTTACTCTTTTGTATTCTTACAAGTTTTTTAATTTAATGTCTATCTTTCTTGCAAGTGGTCCTTTCAGAGTTAAAAATATATTTTCTCACTTAATTAAAATATCAATCAGTTATTTTGGCATATTAAATATAATGGCTCTTGCCCAAGTTTTTTTTTTTTTTTTATTTAGATTGTGATTATTTTGCCATGTCACTCACAAACCTATGCTTTGCAACTCGTCCAAGATTTTTTCCCTCATTAGCATAAAACATCTTAGAGTCCTGCTGGTAGCACTTTATCTAGTGCAGGAAATGATTTAGATAATAAACAGCTGGAAACCAAAATGTTATGTACTGGCAGGGAAAAAACCAGATTAACAATTATACAAAATGAATACCAACTTATTTTCTCTCCCACCCTTTGTAACTTTATATATTGAGTTTTAGAATTGGAAGAAAAAAAAAGTTCTAGAAGAATTTTCACCAGAAAAGAGAGTCTATTATATGTTTTCTTTTTCTCTTCCAAACTCTTCCATTACTTGTTTATCATCTCTTTTTTAATATTTTACTTTTCTTCACTCTTTCCTCATTGTCTATTCTCTATAAAATGTGGTGGTTGGACCAAATGATATCTAAAACCATTTCCAGCTTTACTATTTCTGATTTGAATTAACTACTTATAGTTCAGAGGCTCCTAGGTAGAAAATATGTTAGAAAAATAGGCATACGGTTTATATTTTAATTTATTATCCTCTCTACTCATGACAGTCTTTTCCCCATTCTCCTACTTCAGTGTTCTTTCTTTTGCCTCCTCCATTTCCTATCAATCTACAAACACAAAGTGTTTTTTCATAGCTTAATTTGATTTGAAATCAGCTGACTCACTTGTCTTGTTATTTCTCTTCAGTCCATTCTCCATTCAGTGGAGGAAAAAAAAAAAAAAAGTACATGAAAATATTTGTATATTTAAGGTCTTACCTCCTGAAGCTCCTGTGTTTAGCTCTTCTGAAAATGACACCTTTCCTTTAGAAGAGACTCCCACCTGAAGGAAAAATACCATCCCACCTGCTGTGTAATTGCTGAGCTATTATAGAGATTTAAAATGAGCAGGGAAATGGACAAGTCCTCAACTCCTAGCCAGGGCTAAAATTCTGACATTTAAAGGCAGAAAGATAAAGCCAGTACTGAACAGTGATGGAACCAGGTGGTCTCTGATGCACAGGATGCTACTAACTGCTCATGAGCAATTGAACCCCAAGGGTTATCTCCCTTAATCTATGGAAAATATGATTGAATGAAGTATAAGCAAAAATTATAAAAAACATTAAGACCATGACTGTTGCATTCCTATCAGAAGAATGACTCTTTACAAGATCAGTATAAAATAGCCAACCAATTCATTTCAATTATTCATAGAAAATATTTATGATGAAAAGATTTTAGTTTCATATTGGTTGTACTATAGTCTACAAAATAAGAAACAGTTATACCTCAGGAACAAAATAAGTTTACTGCCTCTCCTCTGAAGTCTGTAATTTGGAACAGCACTTGTTTTGGAGAACAGCTGTACGTGAGATGAATGCCAATGTAACTGCACTTTTTGTCTCCAAATACTTGAAGAGTGGCATTCCCTTCCTTTTTAACTCCACATATGAATTGGCCCATATATGCATTGGTTTCACACACAGAGGTGAAACACTAAATAGATATATTTAGTGCTATATTCTGGTTCATGGACATTTTGTGTAATCTCACAGACCTCAAGACTGGTCTCCTTGATCCCAATAGGAATATTAAAGAAGGAGGACATTCAGAGTTTAAACCAGTCTGGCCAGGAGACTTATTCACGCAGTCATAATTTCAAAACTGAAAACTATTAAGTGTTAAAGAAATGAGATAGAATAGCCTTGAAATTTGGGGTAAATTTCAAGAGAGTCTAACCAGAATACTTTAGTCTGAATAGTTTCCAAATTAAATCCTCCAGCCTCAGTGTGTAAGCTACAAATGTCTGCCTTCCTTAATAGGAATCAGTACAGTCCCTATCTGGCATGGATCCAGGGGATGACAAGGACGAAATTATTTACTCCATTAAATTTTCTTTTAATAAGCTAATTTCAATAAAATTAGGGCTTGTTAGTCTCCCACCTCCAAATTCTTTATTTATTCAATCTTTCTTGAAAGCTAATATTCTATAAATTTTCTCATTCATCCTATCTTCTTATTGAAAAATCAACCACCTGAATTAAACATTTATTATAGTATTTTTGAAAGACACACAAATGGATCAGTAAATACAAACATGGCCAAGAATTCCAATGCAAATAAGTATTTTATGTTATTGCTTACTCACATTTCATGCAGCCCAGGGTCTTTGCAACATCACTGGTCCCATAAAGAGATGAATGTAAAGATTATCATATAGTAAGTGCTTAAATGATATGCACTGAATTATTGTAGTTCAAGAATTCTGTTGTCTGCCTGACATTCCAGACACTTCAAATCTTAGCTATCTTGAAATTGTGTAAGAAGAAATTAATCTTTATTTGACAACATTCTGTTTATCTGTTTAAATGGTTTGAAATCTTTTAAAGACCTCCAACTTCCTAACACAAAAACTTTAGGCAAGCTACTATTAATTGCTTATTCTCTGGTGCTATTTAGGTTGAATCATGTTTAACACAGGTACAACATTATTATCTAAATTATTCTGTCAATAACAATTCATTAAAGAATTAAACAAATTAGTCACTTATTTATCCTATATTGACCCTTCAATTTAGATGAATAATCAACATTGACACATCAGAAGAGAAGTAGACACATTGGCCAAGCAGCTCCAGAGCTATCCATCAATGTGTAGGGGGGAAACATATTTATGTAGTGGATTTCACATTGTTGTTTCTAAAAATATATAAAAACTTTAAGTTTTATCTGTACCAGAGAGAACCTTAAAAACAGTTGTAATGCCCACAGCACAGTGAAATTGTCTACCTAGTAAATGCTGAATGAATTTTTTGAAAGATGAATGATTGAATGAATGAATGAATGCATTAATGCTGCTTTTTGTGAAAACATGTTAAAAGTTCCAGCTAGTAAGATTCCAGGATATTAGAATAGATGCTAATCTATTTTCTCCAAGGTGTCTATTATTGTTGAATAGATACAGTGTTGTCACAATTGTTTTAAAAAGAAAAAAAAAATCTTTTCAAAACTTAAGTACAGCTTTGAAATTAGGAGTTCCATTCTGGGTAATTTGAATAACAAAATTTAGAGGTTAGGAATACAGGCTTTTTTGAGTTTGACTACTTGGTTACAATTTCTACCATTTATTGAAAGTGTATATTTATGCATGTTTATTTGATCTCTTTAAGTTTATCACTTGTCAAATGGGGAAAAATTATCTATCTTGTAGGATTACTCTTATTACAATAGTGCATACAATAAATAAATTAACTGTTTCTGGCGTACAGTAAGCACACTATAAATAACTTTTAAAATATCTTCTAATCTCTTAAAGCTAATATACAGGGCAAATAACACAGTATGAGGAAATCAGAAATATAAGATAAAGTCTCAAGATGAAACAAGTTCTCTGCTCAAAGTTTGAGATTTTTCTGTCTTCCAGAGTAGTTAAACTTTGGAATTTGTGTTTAAATTTATAAATTAATATGAGTAAAATGTACAACATTCAGAGACTAAAATCTGAAACAATTTTGTAATATATTTGTCTATATAAATACACCAAAGAAAAAATATTTCAAATTTATTAAAAATGACTAATATGAATAGTACTAAAACCAAAGTGTCTTTATCTATAGAGTTATTGCACATAAGAAACACAGAAAGTGACTGAGGAAATCATACTGAAAATGACACTGAAGGTTTAACAACTAAAATACGTTCCTAAGCATGAGAGCTAAGCTAACCATTCAATAAACATAAAGGAACTTCATGTAAAGGAATTTCAAAATTCACCACCCGGCGCTCATTAGTGTTTGATGCCTTTTCTTATTGGTTCTCCCTTCTATGAGTCTGCCAAGTCTTCTAGATCAATGCTATGCCCAAGTTCAAAGTGCCAGATAAAAGGCCAACAGGTGAAGAGTCCTGGAAGTCTTCTCTCCTGTGACCCCTATTCTACAATGTCTTTATTCTCTACCCACATTGCAATGTCTTTATTGACGTAACTTTGATTTTCCAATGTTATCCGATAGGAAATTTTTCTTTTTTCTTCCTACTTAGGAAATCTTCTGTTTTTGTTCACTTGTTTGCTTTGTTGAAGATCGATTATACATCCATTCAGTGCTCTAATTTTTTATAAAGATTATCTGATCTAAACATTATAATCACTGTAATAAAATAATTATTAATGGGCAATGTAATCCTGAGAAAAGAGGATTATGGCCGTCAAGCAGAGACACTAGGGCAAGAATAGGGGATTTAGACCCCTGAAGTGCTAGGAAAACAACAAGAATAAACCTACATAAGCCAGTTAGTATACTTCTCTCCACTCAGCATCTATTGTGTGTGTATTGTTGAGGATACCAGAAGAGGGGCAAGCTGTTTTGGTGAGCTATAATAAGCCTTCTACCCCTTTGAGAAAGTAGTAGCTCATTTGAGTGATTTGTGAATAGCTGACTCAGTGAGTTTTGAGGCAGGGCCATGCTTGTGATGCTCATTGACCTTTTGACACATAGCCCCATCTCCTAAGTGTATTCACAGTTAGCAGTGGCTTCCCCACATAATGCCAAAACAATGATTATTTCAATCAGGCAAACTACAAATCAATCCAAATGTGGTGGGGAGGGATCAGTTCAGTGGCTCATCGGGTTGAATTAAATACTTTGGTAAAAAGTGCTATATCCACAGCCGTTGGCAGACATGACTTGTTTGTACTAAGTGACACACTCAATTCCATAAAATTATTGAACAAAAGACCATTACAAAGAGACTTGCTTCAAAGAACAAGATCTCAATGATTTGGCATATCCCAGACATTGCAATGGGTGATTTTTAAACTAAAATAAAGGAAAAGAAAATATTTTCCCAAATCCTTCCAGCTAGGATAACACTTACGATGATTCAGTAAATTCCAGGGTGTACCTCATTTGCTATCAGGGGTCAATAACTAGAGCTATAACTCAACTCTGCTGTTAACTGGTTCCCCTCAAGTACCCACAAGACATGACAAAGTAGCAGAGAAAATCATTCCAGAATTCAGTACAAAAATAAAATATGAATTGTTCTAAAACTTTGATTTTTTTATTGAATAATGCAAAATTAGATTATCCTTTTTTTTTTCCTTGGGGGTGGGACAGAGCCTCAAGCTGTCACCCTGGGTAGAGTGCTGTGGCATCACAGCTCACAGCAACCTCCAACTCCTAGGGTCAAGCACTTCTCTTGCCTCCACCTCCCAAGTAGCTGGGACTACAGGTGCCTACCACAATGCCCAGCTATTTTTTGGTTACAGCCATTATTGTTGTTTGGCAGGCCTGGGCTGGTGATTTGAACCAGCCAGCTCAGGTGTATGCGGCTGGCACCTTAGCCGCTTGAGCCACAGGTACTGAGCCTCAAAATTAGATTATTGAATAAGATTTCTCACTTGAGCAATAGTAATGCCCATCACTAAATGCTATGGCCACTTTTAAACTTAATGTTTCTTTCAAAATTTATATAGCATTGCTCTCATATTTCACTTATTTACTGAGTTAAAAACTGAGGATCTAAATTAATTGTGCTATGGTAAATCTAGGTATCAGACTTAACAGTTATAATTTTGATGATCTAGTATCCAACAACATATCATATTCATTGTTTTTTAAAGAAATAAACTGTATTACATCAATACAAGCCTTCCAAAGCTCTGAGAAAATGATTACTACCCTCTTGCCCTAAATTAAAGTATCAATTAAATTAGTTCTTTACTTATTTTTAAATCTTTGCAAGAAAATTCTTATCTTATACTTCCTGGTTTCTGATTTTATTTAAGAAGTTTTTTTTTTAATGACTGTTGATTCATTATTAGAGACTATTGTCAGGGACAACTTCACCTTGCAAGGTTTGAAGAGTTTAAAGACCAATTATTCAGAAACAGCAAAGTGAGAAACATCCACTTTCATGCATTAGTACTTGACATAATGAGCAAGGCTTAGAAAGGAGCAGGAGGAGTGGTCAGGTGACAAATTGAGAGTCCAAAACCTAAAGATGCATAAATGGAGTACCACGAATTCTTTCTATCTCTCTATATTAAAGCAGAAGGTAATAAGACAGCGGTGAAGGATGTGTGACAAATCACCAGGTGCAACCCAAAGAGTGGAGAAAAATGCTGACGGACTGCAAGTGGCAAGAAAAGATGGATGAGATACAATGACACCATGCGTCTGCTCGGTGAGCTTTTTTCAGCACAAAATGTATTTATTTTATGGCCATATCCGTAATATAACTGAAACGCTGTGATCTGATTTTATCCTTGAGTATTCAGATTACATTTCTTTTATTAGAAATGATAAACAAGTCCCTTTTTTAAATTCCCATTTTTAGTCAAAGAATAGAGTTAAATGTACATGGGAAGAAAAGAAGAACATTTCACTCAGGGAAACTCGGTTGCTATTTGGAGTATTTCCAGAAGATTAAGCTATAGCATTGGGAATTTATGGTTACCGGAACTTTAGAAGCTTATTTCCTGACTGCATTTCATCTTTGGGATGGATAGGCACTTTAAAAAAATGTTCTGCTAACTACATTAGCTCTCCATATAATGAAGAATCCGTGCAGAGACGTGCACAACAACTAACCGGCAGAACTCGCTGTAATTCACAGAATTTGCAAGTAAAGTTACTCTTTTTTTGGTCTGCTTAAAGGACCAATACCTTCCCCCACTTCTTTTTAACACCCTATGTATTCATTCTAGGACTGAAAAATTAAAAATTTAGTTTCTACTTTTAAACTCCTGCTATATTATGTTTATAACATAGATGAATATTGGGAATATTAAAATAGATGGATGAATTAGGGCCAAGAAATAACTTTTTAGTCCAATGGTATTTCCAAAGCACTAGACTCAAGAAATGTAAGATTTCAGCACTAACATTGCTGTTTATGTGGTACTTAATATTTTACAGTCTGTCTATAATTGCCCTTTTATTGTGGTTACTCCTATAAGCTACTGTGAGAGTCAGTCTTTTCAGTCTTCCTCTGAATATGTAGCAGATAGTGGAAAAAAATAACCAGCATATTCAAATATGAAATCCAAATGCTTTATTTTTCAACTTGGAGAAATGTAACTACTTAGCAGTGTCCTAGGAGAATAGAAATCATAGGATAATTTTAGCAGTACTCATGGAACAATTTTATTCAATAATATGAAACTTAAAATGTTTCATATTAAAACATATATAGCTATATTCTGTTGAAAAATGTAAAATGTGTATGAATTTTAAAGATAAAACATTAGTTGAAAAAATAATTGTGATAATATTTTCTCTGCCAGGTCCCCAAGGTATGGTTTCCCTCTCCTCTCCCTTCAGGGATGCCCTGGGCCAAAAGTTGGAGAAGCCTTGGCCTAAGGGGTTCTTAAGAAACCCACCAAGATAGGTGATGTCTGCTTTGGAACTTGCTGTTACTTCAAAGAACCTTGCAGTAGGTGTTCTATAACAATGGGGCATGCTGGATGAGTAACAATACTGTTACTCTTGTATTCCTTGGCTGAGAAACATGGTGGACAGACTGTCAGCTCAGTCTGTAATCTGTATGGTTAGAAAGAGGGGGTGCAGAGCTCCTGGAAGAAAGGAAAAGATTATGTTGTTGGAGGCAAAAAAGGAAGACACCTGGTCTCAAATTAGAAATTGAAAGTGCGTGGAATGGAAGTAGCAAGAAAGAAAGGGTGAAGCTGTATTGTCAATTAGAGTTATTGTTTACTGTGTTACATACTTCATCATAATTAATTTCACAAGAGCCCTAAACATAGATAAAATTACTTTCACTGGCCTGAGGAGGACACTGAGAATCGTAACTGTAACTTGTGGTCAGTGTCTTGACTCCCAAGCTTCTTTCTCAACAATCATGCATCACTGTGGGATCAACACACATAGATGTAGAGAAACACATGGGGGATGGGGAGGGTGATGCTGTTTTATCAGTTAGGGACCCACGATTTACAAGTTCATTCTAGACAGATTGATACAAAAGTGGAGGCTAATTACTGTTATATGAGTTCAGAGGCCCAATAATCTGCACCATTTTTTTTTTTTTTCAAAGAAAAAAGTAGAAATGATGAAAGATTAAAAGGGACCAAGCAAGGAAGAAAAAACTTCTGATTCTTAAATGTTTTCACAGGGTGTCTTTTTTTTAATCATATTTTTAATTTCTTAAAAATAAAAATGCTTGGTTATCATATTGTACCCCAGAGCAGTGTACAGTTATGATTTAATTAAAGATTAAATTTAAGAAATGCTTGGCAAAGGACAGACTGGTTCTGAGACGCTTTCAATCATGTGTAATTACTGTGAATGAATTTCTTTCTTCTCAGAGAGCAAATTTTGAAAAGGAGAAAACTTCATGCAGAGTTCCCTGACTAAAGTGCTCAGGTACCAGCACTCATGACTGTCCTTGATCATGCCAACAGCAATGAAGGGAAACACAGGTTGTGTCTCTGTAACCAGTACTCTAAAATGCTTTGAGAATTAAATTCTTTTGGTTGCAAATAACAGTAGTTTTCTTGAACTAGAACATAAAAATAGAGCTTCATTCTTATGGGAATGCAAGGTGTTGGGGGAAACCCTCAGAAAAAATGTGAACTCCTCATGGGCTATAGATAATCCAGGAAATCCTCTGTCTTTCCACCTTTATGTTCTGTTCCTCTGGTTTTGGTTCATTCTTCCTTCTCAGTGAAGACTGGCTTTCTATTTCTCCTGGATTGTATAAGAAAAACTACTACTGCTAAGTACTACATGGAATATATCTCTATTCCAAAGTCAGCCACTCACTGGAACTATCTGGACAGTGGAGTCTCTTAGACTCAATTCCAAATTATTATCCCTTAGGTCATTTCAAGCCAATGGACAAGATTACTTTGAGAATGCAAGCTAATATCTATGGGAGTGTCAGAGGGGAAGAAGGAGTTACTAGAAAAGAGATAACCATTGTGAACTGGAGACACAATCCAATCCAATTTTTTTCTAAAAGAAAGAAAGAGAGAGAAGAGAAGAGAAGAGAAGGGAAGGGAAGGGAAGGGAAGGGAAGGGAAGGGAAGGGAAGGGAAGGGAAGGGAAGGGAAGGGAAGGGAAGGGAAGGGAAAGGGAAAGGGAAGGGAAGAAAAGAAAAGAAAAGAAAAGAAAAGAAAAGAAAAGAAAAGAAAAGAAAAGGACAAGACATAAAGGAAATATTCCCAATAAAACTTTTGGCTAATCACAGTTATATCAGCTTCCCCCCCCCCTTCAGAAGTCTCCTAAGGCAAGATTTTACTACTTGGGTGGTTAGGCTGCAACAAAATTCCCCAAACTATCTCTAGAGAATGATTTTAATGTTGTAGTAGTGAATTTATTTATGCCCTTCTTTCTAAAAAGGCTTTGGTGCGATTTACAAAAGTTATGATTCTTTTATTGTGATTATGACTACAGGACATTAAAATAATGTCATTGAAATCACTATCAGTTTTGGTGCTAAACCTGATATTATGACCCACAACTCCTATGGTTTAGCTGTTTATCTTGGGAGAAGAGCACCATCAAATCGAGATATTTGAGACATTTGATGAACTGATCCATCTGGCAAATAATTGGTTCTACAAGTCTTTATAATTTACATGAGTCAGGAGAAAGTTCTTTATGCTTACTAAAAATAATACCTTATGCAAAAGAGAACTCACAAAAGAATTCTATATGCAAAATATTTTTGTGTTTAAAATACTGGAGAATTCTATTAATATTATGAGCATGTGTAGCCCCAGAACGTACTTTGTTATGCTCACTTTCATTCATTTATTCACTTACTCAACAAATACTTATTAAACATACCCATTCTATACCAAGCACCATGCTATAACTGATGGGATGGGAAAAAAAGATACTAGCTTCTGATCTTGAAGTTCAGTTCAAGTTCAGTTCAGTTCACTGTCACAAGACAATATGTTTGATCCTATGACAGATAAAAGAAAGTGAGAGCAGAAAGAAGGGTCGTGGCTGTGATGATTGTGGAAGGCTCGCCTCAGAGGAGTTTTCACGGTGGTCTAGGAGAGAGAAGCAAAGAAGGGAAGGAAGGAACTTCTGGCAAGAGGGGCAACAAGTTCAAATACTTGTGTGGTGAGAGGAGGAGACAAGTTGCAAGTTGAGGAAACTATAAACAGGCAAATATGGCTGCAATATAGGGTTTGAGACGAGGCTGAAAGCAATTTGAGAAATGAGGCTGTCTTCTTAATCCTTGTTCCATTAACAAATGAGTACATATTAAAGCACTCACTGAGAGATTCCACTGGGAGGAGGTGTATCTAAAAGCAGCATACTGACGTCCCTCTCTCCCCAATGCTTCTGTACAACTCAAGGCCCTTACCTTGCAGCATGTGTCCCTGATCCCACCTTCCTGGACTCCAGGTAAGCCCTTAACCACCAGCACCAAAAGTGTTCTTCCTGACTTAGTCACAGGAACTAAATTTCCATCAATGGCAACTCTTCTTGTAATTAATTCTCTCTAGACATCCAAAGAAACAAAGGGTTTTTCTTTCTTTTCTTTTTTTTTTTTTTTTTTCCCTTTCGGTTATATTATAAATAAATGCTGAGTAATGTTATAATTAATGTGAAGGTACTTCCCAAACTTGTGTCCATAAATGAATATCATATCATTCATCCTTCCAATATATATCATGAGAACTCCCTGATCCTATGACTACTCCTACCCCATTAACTGCTCGATTTGCCCATCATTTTGCTATTCGCTATCCCTTCCTAAAAGACAAAATGTTTGGTGCTACAATTCCTCAATCAGAGTTCTGAGTAGTTTCACTCTCATGAATCTCAATATTCTTTATTTCAACTCAAAAAAATACTTCAATCCATCCAAAAAGGCCATGATCTCGGAATCTTCTGTACCCAGGTAGTTCAGCTCAATCCCCACCACGTCCCCTAAATTCTTTTATAGTCACTCTCATCAGGCCCTAGGCACAATTTCATTCTTCATGTATAATACATATATTAAATAAATGATGGATTCACTTCCCCATATTTATTAAATATAATTCACCTCTTTCGTAATAACTTTCTGCCAAATGGACCTTCTAGTCATCAGGATTAATGTAAATAGCATTTGAACACTGAACTGATAGCCTTCCAACTAAAAGATAGTGACTTGACATGGCCTGGGAAAAACTCACCATAAAGAACAATAAAATTTCTATCAGAATTTTTTTGAATGTAGAATATGACTCAAGCGTCTCTCCTTTTGCTGACGGATATTGAGACTTGTAAAGCTGTATGAATATGCAGGAATTCCATAAGCCTCATATTTGAAGAACATAAGAGTTTATAAGAGAGTTAAGCAACCTCTTTTTTATTTTTAGAGAGAATATAGAGAATGAAATTAAAACAAGATTTAAGATAAACCATATGTTTATTAAATATAGTTAAATATTGTTATTACATTCTTTATCTTCCTGTTTCTGAGAGAAGAATACACATACTCTCTTCCTAAAGTTATTTCAAACAAAAACCATGTACATTTTTCAGATTGCTTCTTCAAATGAAACTCTACCTTCACCAACGAAACATACTGTTCAATCAAGTCTATCAAAGTCACAGCTCTACCTTTCTCTTACTAGGCTTTGGGATATTACTTACCCAGGTTATCCTCATCCCTCCATTCCCCTCTCTCACTTTGTTTCTTTATCACTTACCCTGGTACAACCCTTGCCAGAAAAAAAAAATACTATAAAATTCTCAAAGTGTCATGCTCCTAAAATTTAAAATACCATTTTCATTAAAAAGAAGTTATCAAGTCTTAGAGATGCTGTTAGAATTGTAACCAACCTGAGCACTGAAGGGGACTGTCTTACAGATCAACATTTCATTTGGTCCTTCCCACAACTCAACAAGGTAGAATTTATCCTTCCTACTTTACGGCCAGAAACCTGCTGCTTAGAGCAGTTAAGTAGCCAAAGAACCTTCAGTTACTCGGTGGTAGAGCTAAAATTAAATCTATCTTCCAACACTAAATCCATTACCTTTTTACTCTATCATATTGCCTTCAAGTTTCTTGGAATTTTGCTAAAAGAAATGTCTAAAAAAGCCACAATGACCACAGAGCCTATAAATCTAAATATAAGTTCCTTGTATTTGAATTATACCACGATTGAACTGTATACTTACCTCACAAATTTTATTCTAGATTCAAGAAAACCAACAAGAGAATCTCAATTTCCTATTGCTACCTTATATTATTTTATGTGGTTTTCTGGATTCCTATAATCTAGTTTATAGGTAGGGCACTTACAAATATTTTATTTTGTATAATTACAACATATATTTTTTAAAAATATAGATTGTACTTCAATGCAAGAAACTTACAAACTTACAGAAAATAGCTGAATTATTTTAAGAGTTTCCTTTTTTTATATTGTTTTAAAAATTTAGCATAAGCCATAGAATAATCTAATTTTAAATGTGTTAGATATTTTGTTGCACTGAATGATCAATATGAGCATGCATGCCCAGCAACAAGATCCCCTTCCTTATTTTTATACTGGAATTAACAGGAATGCTTTTTATCAAAAATCATTGCTAAATCATTGCTAAGACTTCTGCAGCCCTCTTTCTCATTCAAGTTCAAAATGCAAAAAACAAACATGTAAACTAAACACGTGTTCCCCCTGATGTCCTGAAATTTAAAAAAAAAAAAAAAACAAAATTACCAAAAAAAAAAAAAAAAAAAACAACAAACATGAAGGATCATTTGGCTTCAATTTTCTCTCACTTAATTGCATTCTCATAGTAATTATAGTTAAAATATACTCAAGTTATACTAAAGAATCACAAGAAATCTTAAATCATAAGAAATAATCCTAAAGTACTATCATTATTTTTCTGCCATAGAGAATTTATCAGTGACATCTAAATGATCCAAAAGCACAAAAAGTTTAGAGGTAATTTTTCTAGAACTTATTTAATCCATTCCTGACTATACGTACTCATTACACAAAGCATTTATTCAGACTAAGTAAAATTAAAAATATAGATTACTCTGAGCCAATAATTATGTTATCTATTGGAAAAATAGTTATTCAGCATGTGTTATAAAATTCAAAACTGATAAAAATAAAAGTTTAGGAGGGAGAAAAAAACACCTTCTACTTAATGTTACATAGGAAAAAAATAGATTTTATCTTAGTACTAACTGGGAACAGCAATCATACGCTCTGGTAAGAAACACTAATTAATTTCTAGGTTCTCTGCTCTTGTTCTAGGGAATAAATTACAAAATAACCAATGGCAATGACCTTTTAAATAATATGCTATTTTAATTATTTTGTTTAGAATGTATTGTCCTACACTTTTAAAAGTTCTCATTTGTGAAAAATCTTTTAAAGATCATTCATCTCTAGCTGATATAACTAGGTTGTAAAATAATAGGTAATTGAAGGCACCCTGCATTTAATTAAAAAATAATACAGAAAAGTAAAGACATGTAAATTCCAGTTCTGTGACAATATTAAGACCCAAACAATTGTTTCTTCTTCATTATAACCAAACATCCTGGTTCAAAAGCATTTCTAATACAAAACTTCATTCTACTGATAAAGAAAATGATTATCTGATATAATAGAAATGAGAGGGGGAGCAGATCTATCTTGTCTTTGTACAGCTGTCCTGGTGCTTAAAACTCATTCTCAATGGATTTTCCAGATGAAGCTGAACACCTTCATAGGTTTTCCTTGTGGCTTTTGAACTCTAGAGCCATGTCTAAACTTTTCTTTAAAAGTATTCAACCTAAATGGACGTGGGGTCAGTGTTAAGAATTCTAGCTCTAAAATCATATCATCTGAAGTCCAGACCCCAAATACAACATTTAGTAGCTTTTAACTTCAGGCAAATTCACTACCCTCTCTAAGCTTGAGTTTGCTATTTTAGAAGATACAAGTTTCAGGAAGATCAAAATAGCATATGTCCCAATGAGTCACCATAAGAATTTAATACAACAAGGCACTGAGAGCCCTTAGCTCAGTGAAAGCCACTGATTGGCTATCCAATAATAGTACCAAATTTGCAAATTTTACAAAATATTTATAAAATATTCTGTACATTTTGACCACATATTTTGAAAATTATATAATGAATATTTTGTAAATAAAGATACCTTTAACTATAGTTTTCCATTTTTCCTATATATAGTGACTTTAGGGTTGACACCCTGTATGTGTGTGTGATGGTGATGGGGCAGCACACAAGGTAAATCCCAATGTGCATGTTCATAAAAGGTAAGTGCTTCTGAGTCTTGATTCTTCTCCTCTTTAAGTAGACTATCTCTTACTCAGTGCTGAGCTATATTTTCAACTCCTTTGCATTGCTTTTTTTAAAAAACACTTTAGATTCTTTGATTAATGATTATCATTGTTTCAAATCTTTCCAATTAGTTCCTTCCTTTATTGCTAATAACAGAAGTTAGCCTTTAACTTGATGCACTTAATAATATTTTGTGAAGGAGAGAGAATTAATCTATTTTTTATACTTTACTTTTATATAGACTATGCTGTCTACACAAACCAAGGATGAAGAGGTAATATATGACTTTAGACAGAGTAATACTGAATTAAGAATTGTAATTTTTTATTTAAAATAATTTCTACTTTATTTAACTCAATAAATATTAACAAAAACTCTCTATGTTACCTTCATAGGCATGGACTTATCAAAAGTATAATGGCTCCTGAGATTAAAGTACTTATATTAAATCAGAAATCTTAAAATATCTACTTACTAATTATAATAATCTAAGAATTAAAGGCATTTAGCCATAGAATGCCACCTATAAATAGGTAAAATAAAAACATATATTGAAACACACATGAATAAAGACCCAACCTAAAGACTCCACAATAAAAAATATTAAAACTGAAAAAAAAATTCAGTAAGATTACAAGATACAAAATTAATGTATAAAAAGCAGCAGCAGTTCTATAAGTTCCAATGTTGAACAACATAAAAAAGAAACCAATAAAGTAATCCCATTTACAATAGCTACAAATAAACTAGGAAAAAACTTAGCTAAAGAAGTGAAATATTTCTACAACAAAAACAGTAAGATATTGATGAAAGAAATTGAATAGGATATGGATTGGAATAATCAATATTGTTAAAATATCCATACCACCCAAAGTAATATGCAGAGTCAATGCAACCCTCATGAAACTACCAAAAATATTCTTCACTAAAATAGAAAAAAAAAAAAATCCTAAAATTTACATGGATCTATGAAAGACCCAGAAAAGCCAATACCATCCTAAACAAATTAAAAAAAAAAAAAAAAAAAAAAAATGGAGGAATCACATTATCTGATTTCAAAGTATACTACAAAGCTATAGTAACCAAAACAGCATGGTTCTGACATAAAAACAGACCAATAGAACAGACCAATAGAACCAATAGAACAGAAGAGAAAACCCTAAAATAAACCCACACATCTATAGTGAACTTATTTTCAACAAAGGTGTCATGAGCATACAGTGGGGAAAACACAGACTTTCTAATATAAATGGTGCTGGGTAAACTGGATGGATGTCCATACACAAAAGAATGAAACTAGACTCTTATTCTTCATCATATACAAAAATAAAATCAATATGGATTAAACACTTAAATCTAAGAGCTGAAACTCTGAAATTACTAAAAGCAAATATTAGAAAAATGCTTCAGGACATTGACCTAGGCAAAGACTTTTTGAAGAATAACCCAAAGCACAAGCAACCATAGCAAAATTGGACAAATGGGATCATATCAAGCTAACTAGCTTCTTCACAACAAAGGAAACTATCAACAAAGTGAAGACACAACCCACAGAATGGGAGAAGATATTTTCAAATGACCCCTTGATGAGGTATTAATAAATAGACTATATAAGAAGTTTTTCTATAGGAAAAGGTATTATTATAATAACTAGAGGTATTAATAACTAGACTATATAAGGATCTTTTTCCATAGGAAAAAAGATCAAATAATGCAATTAAAAAAAAAAAAACAGATAAAGGATCTGAACAGATATTTCTCCAAAGAAGACAGATGACCAATATTTATCTTTAAAAAGTGCTTGGCTTGGCATGGTGGCTCATGCCTATAATCCTAGGACTTAGGGAGGCCAAGCCTAGTGGATTGCTTGATCTCAGAAGTTCAAAACCAGCCTGAGCAAGAATAAGACCTCATCTCTACTAAAAATAGAAAAACCAGCCTCAGGTGTTGGCACACACCTATAGTCCTAACTACTTAGGGAGGCTGAGGCCAGAGGATCACTTGAGCTCAAGAGTTTGAGGTTTCTGTGAGCTATGACACCATGGCACTCTAGCCTAGGACAACAGAGTGAGACTCTTGTCACAAAAAAAAAAAAAAAAAAAAAAATGCTCAACATCATTAGTCATCAGAGAAATGCAAATCAAAATTATAATTAGGTATCATCTCACCCCTGTCAAAATGGCATTTTACAAAATGACAGGCAGTAACAAATGCTAGCAAGAATGTAGATAAAGGGGAACCCTCATATGCTGTTGGTGTGAATGTAAGTTAGTGCAGTCACTATGGAAAATAGTATGGAGGTTCTTCAGAAAACTAAAAATAGAACTACCACATGACCCAGTAATCTCTCTGTTGGCTATAATGGATGGAAATTCAGTATATTGAAAAGATATCCACACTTCCATGTATATGGAAGCAGTAGTCACAAAAGCCAAGATGTGGAATCAACCATTAAGTGTTCATCACTGAATGAATTGATAAAGAAATTGTGGTACATATACACAATGGAATATCATACAGCCATGAAAAAAGTAAATTCCTGCCATTTTAAACAACATTGATGGAACTGGAGAACCTTATGTTAAGAGTAATAAACCAAGCCCAGAAAGACAAGCTGCGTGTTTTCTCACTCATTTGTGGGAGCCAAATATAAAAAATAATTGATCTTATGGAGCATGGAGACAGAGAGCAAAATGATGGTTATCAGAGGCTGAGAAGGATAGCAGGGAGAAGAGAATAAAGGAAGGATGTTTAATCGGTGGAAAAACATAGATTGTTAGAATGAATAATATTTGATAGTATAACAAAGTGACTGTAACCAACAATAAGATAGGGTATACTTCAAAATAGCTAAAAGTGGAACTAGAATGTGTCAAACACTAATAATATTAAATGCCTGAGGTGATGGATACTCCAATTACACTGACATGACTAATTCACTCTGTATGTCTGTATCGAAACATCACATGAATCTTATAAAAGCCATACAACTATTTTGTGCCCACAATGTTTTTTTTTTTTTTTTTTTAATTTAAGGTTAACATAAGCGTACAAACAAAGTTACCACATTTGTTAAGTAGAGTGCCTCTTGTAGATGCGTCCTGCACCCAAGAAGTGTCCCATATACCTTTACATTGTGCCCATTAAGAGGGAGCACACCACTCCCTTTATAATAATACTAAATATATTAAATATATTTTTAAAAAAAGAAATGAAGAGCCTGGCATTGTGGCAAGAAAAAAAAAAAAAAAAAAAAAGGAAAGAAAAGAAGGATGATCTGCTACTAATCTTCACAAAGGAGAGTGTCTCACTCTTCTCAGAAAACCACCAACACGTTCTATCCTTCCGGAAAGTTAGAATTGTTGAAACCATTTTAATACCACCTTAGTATGATGCTTACCCTATAAAAGTCAGCGTGTAAAAAAAAAAGCAGAAATTTGACTGAGATGATATAGTTGACATGCTGAGTGAAGCCAGACCAGAAGACCAACTGTGGAAGATTTAATATATATCTGAAATATTTTTGCTACTTCTTCTTTTAATTGATAGAGATTAATTTGCCTCCCCTGGATTGAACCTAACAATTCTTCTAACACTTCTAACAATTACAGGAGGGAAAAGTGATGGTGCCTAACTTCCAAAACTGGGCTATAAAAGACATTGAAGTCTCTCTCTCTCTCCACCCCCTCTCCCTTCTCTCCTCCCCTTCCCGCCCGTCCCCTATACACATATTCTAGGGAAGCTGCCATCCTGTGAAGACACTCATCCAACCTTGGGGAAAGGTCATGGGGCATGTAGCTAAGGTCTTCTTTTAAGAGCCAAGAAAGAAATGAGACCTCTGTCAACCACAATGTGAGTGAGCAGTCTTGGAAGGAGATTCTCCAGCAAGCATAGAGATAACTACATTTCCTAGCCAACTTCTTGACTGCAAACTCATGAAAAATCCTGACCTAGAACCACCAAGCAAAGCCACTCTTTATTACCATCTTATAAACACTGTGAAATAATAAATATTTATGATAATAAGCTGCCATGTTTAGGCATAACTTGTTACACAACATTATATAACTAATACACAAATGTAACTTGGAATGTCTTATCTAAGGAACTAGACATTACCCTTTATTGTTTTAATTACTTGAGTTGGGTCTTACATTTCTTTCATTATTAAATAGCACAGAATGATGACTTCGTAACTAGAAAATGAAGTCTGTGGGTCAAGTACGAGAAATCTAGATCCAGGATGAAGAAAACAAACATAACTATCCAAACATCTGAAAATTGGTAGAGGCAAAATGGACTAATATTCAGTAACCTGAGACCTTGAAATAGATTATGGAAGTGCAGTCATAGGATTCATAATCACCAAAGTATAAGCCACTTGGAGAATGAAGCAGAAAATTGCAATGCAACAAAGAAATCCAATGATTCGGACAGAGAGACAGATAAAATTGGCTTTAAGCTAAGCCAACAGGTGTGCATTAAGCAGGTCCATCTGTCAAAATAAAAGACAGAAAACATAATGAAAAAAGAAAGCAATTATTTTAGCAACATTTGCCATGAAACTATACTAATTTTTGCACATTTTTTATTTTCCTAAAATCTATAATACATATGTAAATATATCCATGAGTGAAGCACAAATGATATTGTCACATTTGTACTTCTCCCAAGGTTTCTACTATTCATATCACTCACCAGTTTTCTTATTATAATTTAGAAATAACAAGTGACATTTATTTCAATATTACATGTACAGATATATACTGTAAAAAAGCATTATTGTTGTTTTTTTAGTAGACCTAAAATTTGTCTAAAATGAGTGCTTTTTTTCCCCATTTTTAAAGATGAGGGCTTTATGGATCAGAATTCATAGAGTTACAAGTAATGGAGTCAGGATTCCAATCTAGGCCATGCATCTTCTGAGACTACATCACTTTCTTTACTTTCTGAGAGATGAAATGATCCCAGGGACAAATTACAACTTTTTCCAATACACTGATCTTAGGAGAGCAAAATTCTAGCAATTGTTTAGAAAGTTGAAATTAGGCATTATTATAGTGTTCTTTTATTATGTAATTTTTGCAGGGGCAGTGAGGCACAATTCACAGGTTTCTATAACCTGGATAACCACTTGTCTGTCCTCCATATTTTCCTTAACCAAATGGTTCTCTGGCTTATAGTGCCTTAGCAACACATATACTGAGTATGCTATTCCTTCTCTGCTTTTACTGACTCTTCCCCTTCATGTATGCATTGATTCAATGAATATTTATTGAGCGATTATTATAAAAAAAAAAAGATCATTATAGGAAGAGTTGATACATTGATGCCTACAGTATAAACAAGAAGAGCCATGTCCTCATGAAGCTTACATTGTAGTGAGAAAAAAATACTTTAAATCCTCTACATATTATAATACATTTCACACAGAGAAAAAAAAATAGGGTGATAAAATACATAATGTCCGTGGAGAATTTCTTTCTGCAGAAATTGATGATGGGAGGGTGAAAAAAGAACAAGATTTGAACAGTAAAGAGAAAAACATTTCAAGAAGAGAGAAAAGAAAAGTAGAAGTACCTAAGCAAGAAACGCTTTGCTATGTCAAGGTGATGTCCTGTTTTACACCTTTTTCTTGTGTGACTTGTACTCAATTCCTTGCCAGGTCAGTTTTAATTGGATGTGAAAAATCATGATACAGAAACTCAAATCTTATTCTTTGACTCACTACTTAGTATGGGTCTTGATCCACAAACTTAGGCCTTCCCTCTGGCAAGAAGTGTAACTTTATTACATAATCTCTTAATACCTTAATTACCTGAAAAATGACAACAATAATGGAATAGACTTTTTAGAGTTCTTATGGAAATTATATGAATTAATACAAGTAAAGTACTTAGGAAAGACCTTGTTTCTATAGTGAACTTAAGAAATGGTGGTGGTTGTTAAGATGGCTAGTGTTAAATGATCAAAGATAACACTTGGTGGTGAGGAAATGGTGAAAAAGGAAACTTTGCATACTGTTGGTGGGGTGTAAATTGGTACAATCCCTATGGAAAACAGTACAGATGTTCCTCAAAAAAATTAAAATAGAACTATCAGATGACCAAGCAATCCCACTACTGGGTATATATCCAGATAAAATGAAAGCTTATGTCAAAGAAACACCATGTTCATTCCCATGTTCATTGCAGCATTATTTATAATAGCCATGATATAGAACCAACTTAAATGTCCATCAATAGATTGATATAAAAATATGGTATATAGAAAAAATGGGATAATATTTAGCCTTAAAAAAAAGGAAATCCTGCCATTTGCAGCAAGATAGATGAACCTGGAGGATACTATGTTAGGTGAAATAAGCCAGACACAGAAAGAGAAAGCTATATGATATTTTTTGTTGTTATCGTTGAATCTAAAAACATTGAACGCATAGAAGCAGAAAGTAGAATGGAGGTTACCAGAGCTGGGGTTAAGAGGGATGGCAGGGGTGGGGAACATGTTAGTCCAAGGGTGTAACATTTCAATTAAGACAGTAGGAATAACTTCAAGAGATCTATTATGCAACATGGTGACTACATAATAAAGTACTGTATTCTATAATTCTATAATTACTAAAAGAATAGGTTTTAAGTAATCTCACCATAAAAAATAAGTATGTTAGTTACTGTACATATTACTTAGCTCTATTTAGGAATTCAACAATGCATATCTATTTTTAAATTTCTTACTTAACATGATAAATAGGTACAATTTGTATTTGCCAATAAAAAATATTTTATAAAAAGAAATGCTGATTGTTACTATTATTTACACAAAGAACCAAGCTGGGAAAAAAAGAGATGGAGTGGGTAAGCAAACTATAGATATCTTTAAGTCTTCTTGTTTTCCATTCACAATTTTAATTTTAAATTCTTTAGAAATATGGTACATGTTTCTTCTGATCATGTTATTTATATATAAAGCATTAATTTTTCATAGGCCTTTGATATACATGTTGTTTACATATTTGAGAAGAAGAGTACATGGACTCATGCTACATTCAATGTTTCTGCAACCAGCTATTTTTCTTTGGGGAAATCATCACCATATGCTGTTACTCCTACAATTCTCAGGGAGTCTAAGATGATATGCAAGCTAAAATTACAATCACATAGTTAGCCTTGATGAAATCAATAAAACTCCCTTACCAAAGATAGCCTGTCTAGATTTGTGAGATAATAGAAATAAGCTGGACATTTCCTGCTTCTCAAAATGCCCAACCCTCAGTATATAATCATCTTCCAGCTCAACCTCTAACTTCACCTTAACATCTTCACATCCTATAATAAGCAGTAAAGGACATTATCACCTTAGTTAGAAGCATTGAACCTACAGGTACAAATTCCCTATGTAATTGATACTTTTTTTTGATGGCCTCTTCCGGCACTATTCGTTCTTAGATTCTCTTGTCATCTTGTGACCTAGGGCACATGTTCATTAAGTCTACAATATTTCTCAAATGGGGTGAGATTATTCTGATTTTTTGATGTCAAGGTTATCACATTTCCATCATTCAGCATCAAGTTACCATCAGACTACATATAGCCTACAATAGAAGGTGTCATTAAATATGGGAATGCTACATGAGAAAGAATAAAGGTGCATCCTGGGGGGGAAAAAACAAAACAAAGGAAAGAGCTAACCATCCACAGATCTCTTCCCTGTAAACCAGGGTATCCAGTAGAGTTGATTTCAATTCTGACTGAATATGCCCCCTTTCAAATTTATCTCTAATGAAAGACACAGTGTTCTAGGACACATATGTTTCTGCCGCCACACCTTACTAAAACTAAAAGTCTAACCTTCTCTCACAAAGTGCATAACCCAGGTATACTGCTAAGAGACAAACATTAAATGTGTTTAAGACATTTAATTAGGACATGCTGCCTCTGTTTAAATACATGGTGTCCCAAAAGTTGCCCCTAATGTCGCCATACAGAAGGAAAATGAGAAATTATAGCTAAATACACTTTTATTTACAAATATTTCATTACAAAATTTTCCAAAACATTGACAAAATATTCTCTACATGTTAGTCATATTTTTCTAAAATGTATATGATATTTTATAAATAAAGGTACATTTAGCTACAGTTTTCCATTTGCCATCTATATGGGAACATAAGGAGCAATCTTTGGGACATCCCTTAGAAATTAACCAACTTGTCTTTACTTTAACGCTGAGCATAATTATATATATAATTATATATTATATATTATTCACATAATTTTCTTGAACTAGAAGAGTCCTTCCAATAAGTCCTTTTCAAAATTAAGAATTTATATATTAAAGTTTTTTTTCTAGAAGACTAAAAAGAGCTCACATGAGATTAGGACAATAATGTAATCAAAAGACAATCCAAGTTTTAAGTATTATCTTTTTTTGTAATCTCCTATCAATATACTGGATTCAAATTTAAATGTAATTTCTAAAAATAAAATTACTTATTCAAGCCTGGCACATGAATATACTAAACCAAGGTAAAAATAATAAAAATATTTTCTGTTCTTTGATGCATATATAAAATTTATCAGTGATAAAGGACATACATATTTGAATGAATATGTTTATTTTCAATAACTAACAACTTTCTCTTTTCCCTACTGTTTGTTTTTTTAAACTTGTATTTTTATATTTATCACATGAAAGATAGGTTTCCTGTTTCTCTTATTTTAATAAAGATCTGTGCAGTCAAGCACACATTTCACATTTAATATACTATATCATAAAGATAATTTGCATATTATAAAATTAACATAAATTTTGCTGGATAAATATCTTAAGGAAAGCCAAAAAAACCCCTATTTATGCATCCTATCCTGTAACGTTCAAGGCAGGCAATAGGCTGTTTGTATATGCTGCAAATGGAAACAAGTTATTTTAACATTTCAATTACTGAAAATTCATCACCTTGATATTTTACACTTTTCTCATATGTGTTTGTCTCTTAGCAGTTTACCTGGATTACGCACATTATGATAGAAGGTTAGACTTTTAGTTTAATAATTTTATACTCCAAAGAAAAGATTTTCAATAATTGTAGGTAAGGGATGAAATATTTACTACTACATTCTATAGAAGACTTTCTAACTCTAACCTTATCTAATCATTAACTGTTGTTTCTGTGGCCATTGTCAAAGAGCCTTAATGTCTACATTAAGCCCTACATTTTTCTTGGTTTCTCTGTCCCTTTCCTTTTCCCACTTGGCTCCTGTTTTGTAGAGATACCTGTTAAGTACAATACACTTAGATTCTTTGCTACGTGCTGCTGAAGTTCAAAAGAAGCCTGGACCATTTCCAATTTTGGAAGCTCCATGTATATTAAAAAAAAAAAAAAAAAAAAAAAAGAACAAAACTAAAGTCACAAAAATTATGGGTATACCTAAAATGCTTACATTTAACACATCAATGATTTGCCTTTGGGACCACACACAAATACAATAAAATTTAATTATACTATTCCAAGATAATTGCAGGATTTACAAAAATTAACTAAATAATTAGACCACTGAATGCAACTGAGTTCAGAAAAAAAGACCAGGACTAGAGTTCTGCAATACAGATGTGAGCCTGTTAGGGTATTTCTGAAACTTTCTATGTATTTTATTAGTAGATAATATAAAAAGTATAAATTTAAGGCCTTCCATGGACATGAGGCCAGAATGCTCTTCTTGTCCTAGCGGTATCAAGTTCTGAAACCAATCTGAAACCCCATCGAAGAAAAACACATAATGTTGGGAATATTATCCTCTTCTATTGTTTGGCCATGATTTCCTTTTGTATATAAAATATTATTTTGTTTACATTATGCTCTTCCTAAATCCTTTGTTGAAACAAGCATGGTTTATTATACATAAATTTTGGAATAGCATTTAAAATTATAGAGGGAAAAATATCCTGAGAGCATTAAAGAATATTCTCCAGAAATTGATTTGTACTTCCTGATTCCATTCAGATTTGTTTAATTATAAACTCAATTAACTACCTCAATCCTTTTCTAATTGCAAAAGATATTAATATTACTCTAGCTAATATTCATTAAATGTTTACTGTGTGCCAGATAGTATACAAAGCATTTTATATGCATCATCTCACTTTATTTTCAAATCTTCTCGTAAGTAGCTAATATTGTTTTACTCATTTATAGACTCAATATTGTTCCATATTTAACAAATCTGAAACTTACAAAGGTTAATAATTTTAGCCTCAACCTGATGAAGAATAAGAATTGCAAACCCTTGAATAACCACTACGGCCAATGGTGGACTTGACCTTTTCAATCCCAATTAAAATATAAATTAAATACATACATACATATATGTATATACTTAAGTGTTAAACAGTATAAATAACTAACATAAAAATCTATGTGTAGAAAGCAAATACAATAAATAAAAAAAAAGGAAAAAGAAAAGTTAGCATAAACACTAAAAAAATCACTTGAAAAGTAGCTTGGTTTTGACTGTCACAGCCCATTGTTCCAGATACCCTTTTTCAAATCTGTCCATATCAATGTGGACCTACCTTCCTAGGCTAGACAGAAAGAGAATAAACGTTTTTGGCTGCCCTCTGGATCTTTGCATTGTTTCCTGAAAGGTGTTTGGGAAAGAAATTGAGATGACTGAGATGATGGCAAAATCTTTTAGCCATGCCATGTCTTGAATACAAACTGAGAAAGCAGTATCTATTAGGATTGTTCAAATGTTATTTGATAATATATTAAATCTGCAAAGTATGTGACAGACCAAGTCTTCCAGAGGATGCTTTCTTTTTTAAAATGTTCTTTTGTGTTGACTTTCCAAAAGGGAAATGAAACTGGCAGGTTGTAGATGAAAGGGACATAAGTTACTTGCTCAAATGAGCAAAATATCCACACACAAATAAAGATCTTTGAGCCAAGTAATGGGTGTTAGGACTAGGGAAAAATTGATTAGGATGCATTTTTGGCAATAGAACTCAAGAAAAGAGAAACCTTTGCCTCATACCTGGCAGCATTAGTGCAAAGCCATGCCAAATTTCCATTAGGTGTTAGAATTTTGATACATAAATCTAGACTTGAATTAATCGAAATCAATTGCTATAGTTGTCCAGAGGCCATATTTTGCGTAAGTATTCATTTTCAGTACAGAAATACTTTGAGAAACTGCTGCTTTTGTAAATACATGGTAGAGCTCTAAATATTTTTAATTGGAAATATTAGTTAATTTATTCCAAGTTCTAGCCCATTCAAATATCGGGCTTCTCATTATCATTATTTACCTTAGTTCATATTACTAGTAAGTATTTTTTTGTAATTTTACACAAAGTATAGTAACCATTACTAACTCTACCATGGGGATAAAATAAACCAATTATGTTAGAATTGCAGATAAAATAGTCTTTCATTGGGAGCCAGAAAATCTAATCATAAGCCAGGCTCCGACATGACTTTTTCGTGTGATTGTGGATGTCTCCTCACTTCTCTGAGATCATTTCCCTAATGCATAATGAGAAGCTAGGCATAGGTGACAACTAAGGGGGGCAGGAAGGGGTGAGAAAAATAGATTTTTGAACTCTAAATTTACACAATATATGAAATGAGTATAAGAAATTCACTCTCCTAGTTAAATATCTCAAGGAAAAAAAAAAAAAAAGCTAATGCTCATTTCATTAATTTTACCAACTAGCATTATCGTAGAGCTATAAAATAGTCTGGTAAAGTAAGGCCCTCTGGCCCAATCTATTTTGGAGACAAATTGAGGATGCTATGAAAATATACCACCCACAAGGGCCCAGCTTTAATGTGGAAAGTTCAGCATTTAAAAACAAACAGGTTCAACATTAAGGACATACAAATATTTTAGGTTACATGGATCACTTTTGTAGTGCTTGAGTACTGGCTGCAGATGTGCCCATCATTCTAATAGTGTTCATAGTACCCATCAGGTAAGTTTTTTTCTCCCCTTCTCTCTCCTACCCATTTGATTTCCACTGAGCTTTACCTCCCTCTTGTATATGTGTGCTCATCAGTTAGTGCCAATTTAACACTTGAGTACATGTGGTGTTTGTTTTTCCATTCTTTATTATTATTATTATTAAATCATAGCTGTGTACATTAATGCAATCATGGGGCACCATACACTGGTTTTATAGGCCGTTTGACACATTTTCATCATACTGGTTAACATAGCCTTCCTGGCACTTTCTTAGTTATTGTGTTAAGACATTTACATTCCATATTTACTAAGTTTCACATATACCCTTGTAAGATGCATCGCAGGTGTAATCCCACCAATCACCCTCCCTCTGCCCACATCCGCCCTCCCTCCCCTCCCTTTCACCCACCACCTATTCTTAGGTTATAACTGGGTTATAGTTTTCATGTGAAAGCCATAAATTAGTTTCATAGTGGGGCTGAGTACATTGGATGCTTTTTCTTCCATTCTTGAGATACTTTATTAAAAAAAAATATGTTCCAGCTCCATCCATGTAAACATGAAAGAGGTAAAGTCTCCATCTTTCTTTAAGGCTGCATAATATTTCATGGTATACATATACCACATTAATTCATTCGTAGATCAATGGGCACTTGGGCTTTTTTGATGACTTAGCAATTATGAATTGGGCTGGAATAAAGATTCAGGTACAAATATCTTTGTTATGAAGTGATTTTTGGTCTTATGGGTATATGCCTAGTGGAGGAATTATAGGATTGAATGGCAGATCTCTTTTTAGATCTCTAAGTGTTCTCCAAACATCTTTCCAAAAGAAATGTATTAATTTGCATTCCCACCAGCAGTGTAGAAGTATTCCCTTTTCTCCACATCCACGCCAACATCTCTGGTTTTGGGATTTTGTGATATGGGCTA
>CAUYPK010092340.1:0-18828 GCA_963574355.1 Loris lydekkerianus | reverse complement strand
ACTTCATGTCCTGTCTTTCCTTCCTCTACCTTTTGGTGTAACTTTTTTTTTTAATTGGCAAGGGAGAGATGCTGCAGAGCAGCACCAAGGAGAGAAAAGGAAAGAGAGAGGGGGGAGACCGAGAGAGAGAGACCAGGGCGTGGGGACGCGAGAGTGTGAGGGGGGTGTGAGGTGGGGTGTGGAGGGGTGAGTGGGGGCGGGTGGGCGGGGGGGCGGGGCGGGGTCCGGGGGGGTGGGGCGGGGTGACAGGGGGGTAGATGTTGGGAGAGGAGGCGAGAGGAGGGGACAGAGAGAGAGAGAGAGAAGGGGAGAGGAGGGGAGAGAGGAGGGGAGAGGAGGGGAGAGGAGGGGAGAGGAGGGGAGAGGAGGGGAGAGAGGAGGGGAGAGGAGGGGAGAGGAGGGGAGAGGAGGGGAAAGAGAGAGAGAGAGAGAAGGGGAGAGGAGGGGAGAGAGGAGGGGAGAGGAGGGGAGAGAGGATGAAGAGGAGGAATGAGGAGGGGAGAGGAGGGGAGAGGAGGGGAGAGAGAGCTGGTGCAACTTTTAAGTATCTTATTATCTAGGTGTAAATTTTGTGTCTAAAAAGAGTGATCAGGTTACAACTATTAGAAAGCTCATTGATCAGGGTTGTATTTATAAATAATGATGATCGTTTAATAGCCTAAATGAAGCTCCTGGGCTCTTTTGCTTCTACAACTCCTGCTTTTCTAAGAAATTTTAGCTGAGTCTGGAACCCCTACTAAACAGTGCAAGATGGAGTATGGAGATTTGTGAAGTTCAAGGTTATTGCCTTCTACTGCAGGCAGTAATGTATAGAGTAAACTAAAATGAGTTTACCCCAAACTACTTTTATTTTAGCTGAAAACAAAATGTAAGCTAACCAAAATGAGAAAATGACTCTATGAATAGAAGTTTCCCACTGACAGGGCTTAGTCTATCTTTATTTTATTTTATTTTTTTTCTAGCTATAACATAAAGGCATGATTATTTGTGGGAATATGCAATAGCTTGATGAAAGAGGGCAGCACTCATGAACTTGGAAGAGAAAAATTTCTTTATAACCTAAATACCCTAAAAATGTTAAATCTACTCTTTTAGGAGTAATTGTATTAGCTAAAGAAGTTTAATTTACCCTTTCTTCTTCTTTAGAAAAGTACCTCAATTGCTTGGAGGCTGGATATTGTTTCAAAGCAGAAAAAAATATACTGTATTTGTGTTGAGGGCAAGTGCTAGTCAGGAGAATGTTTTTCCACATTTTTATGTTAAGTTAGAACATTAATGCATTAGCATTTATTATACCTCTAAAGAGGTCTTAACTGAAGGACAAATTGAATTCAAAAGGAATATTGGACATGCTGGTTGACATTGGGAAGTAGAAACCAGTCTGGGCCAGGCTTGGATGACATTCGAGTCATTGGAAGGATCTTCCGTCTAAGGGATTTGCATTGCAGTCAAAGAAGGAGGCAAACTGGGTTGTAGATGAAACATTCCGAGTATGTCCAAGGGATAAATAAGAAGTCAAGAGAAAAAAATGGTCTAAGAATTCCAAAGCTGATGTCAGAACGAGGTCATGAGGCAGACCAAGTGGCAGAAATTTAATAGTAATTAGAGTATGTGGGTATGGTGTCTGTGGTGTGATGACGATATGGGATTGACACACTCTTTCTGCAAAAAGGTGCAGAGAGTAAATATGTTGTGCTTTGGGGACCATGTACTTTCTGTGGCATCTACTCAACTCTGCTTCTTCCTGTACTGTGAGTGAATGAAGCCACAGAAAGATTAATGAATGGGTGTGGCTGTGTGACACGTACGATGACACTCTCCTTCCATAAACAGAAGGTGATCTGGATTTGGCCCATGGGCTATCAATTTCCAACCTTTGATATGAACAACAGTGCTGGTTTAAAGCAAGCTAGCATTGAACAGAAATCACTGTGTAAAGACACACATGTGGTTGTAGAGGCTGCTATGGCCTGGGCACTCCTCAGAGAAGGCAGTGCTGCTTAAAGGCCTAGATTGGGAGTGAACATTAGAAAACGGAGGCCTGGGATGGTCTCTGGGTACCACAGACAAGGAATAAAAAGAGGTACAAGATGTGAAGAACTGCAAACAGAAAATATGCTTCTGTTAAAGCTTTGTGTCTCGTTTTATGGTTATTTATCAAGACAGGCTTTGAGAGCACTTGCTTGAAGTTTGGGAAAAAGTATATCCATATATACGATGCCTTTGTTGTCTAGTGGGCTGAGACTCTGTTTCGTTCTTTATATTTTAAGTCCTAATAGCTGCACGCATCTCCTTTTGAGTCAGGCTGCCTCATACACAGGGCTACTAACATATGCCCCAGTAGATGTATTTTATTGTTATTACCAGAAAGGGCATCTGATGGAATTGTGATATATACCAGTGACTATTTAAAGTAATGTATTGCCTGACTGAAAATATAATCAATGGGCATGTATATGTGTGTTTATGGGGTATAAAAAAAGCGCAACAACTTTAACAGGCAGGGGGGGAAATCAGTGCTTAGAGAGCAAGGAGAAAACAAGAAGCATTAGGAAAGTCATCGCTCTGTATTTGAGCCTTACAACAAACTCCAAATGGAGGAATAGACAAATATATTTTTCAAGGCCTGGAGGCAAAGCATTTTTATATTATCTTTTTGAAAATATAAACTTTGAATTATTACTTAAAAGGTTTTGATTTTTAAATCTCTTTCAGACATGTATGTGTTTTGTTCATAAAACAGTGCATATACAGAGTGGCCATAAAGTTCACGTGCAATTTAAATGAGTCCATTAAATAGTCCATAAAATAGTTTGTTTAAAATTGCACATGAACTTGATGGCCACCCTGTATATTCTTATTTTTATTTTTTTGTTCTGTCTTTTAGCAGCAATAATTCTAAGTGATATCTTGAATCACATTGTCCACTATTACAGAATTAAATATCAAGTCATGCCCAGTCATGCCCAGGTGTTAGAAAGAAATGTAGGTCTATGGTCTTCTTCACAAATTGTGTTTCTACTTGGAAAGACAATTTCCTTTTGCATCCTGACATTGGAGTTTGTACATTTCTCTAACTTTATTTTGAATGAATCAGCATTGCCATTGTAATTGCCATCATCACTATTAATCATGCCGGACACGTAGCACACCTTATTCATCTGTCTCTTATCACTTACAACGATCCACAGAAAGAGGTGAGTCAGCTCAGAGAGATGAATCCTGCTCTGGTCACCAGCTGGTATGTGGCAGAATGAGGATCTGAAACCGAATCTGGCTCCTCTCCTTAAACATTACACATAGTCCCTAAACAGGTTCACGTGAACATACACACATAGGGTTACTACTAATAAAATTTGAGTAATATGAATGCAACTTGGTAGAATTTGTTTGTGCACTTACTCGTTATTGGGACAGAACTCCGAGTCTGATGCTTTATCTATTACAATGCAATCTGTGTTGACGAAGAGCTCTACTCTCATACGTCTTGTTTTCAAAGCTGCCTATCAGTGACCACATTGTTTACCACAGTACAGCTCCCTCTGGCTTAACAGCTAAGTCCTTCTTGCCATACTTTATTTTGTAGCCCAGACAGAAATATGGATTTGCTTTTAGGGAACAAAGGGCCATGTTTCTTGGAACATGTAGCCTTCATTACCATTTACATGTTATAAGGAAAGATTAGATTCACAACATCCTCCCTCCAACCCTATAAAAGTAAATCAGCCACATACCTTTGAATATGAGTCTTTTCTTTTTACGTTTATTTCTTCCTTCATTGTACCAATGTTTCCCCAGAATGTATAATGTACCAGGTACTGTTCTAGGATCAAACACAGCAGTGAACAAACAGGGCAAAGCCCCTACTTTTGCAAGGTTTTCAATTTGGGTGCACACAGAGAGAAAACAAATGAGTAAACAAGTAAACTTATAGTATTTCAGTTGGTAACAAGCACTGTGAGGAAAGAAAAAGGAGACCAAAATAGAAATGGATGGAGCAGGGAGGGAATGAGAATTTTAGCTATCTGCTCTGATACCCGACTTACTTTCAGAGAATCCTGTTTCCATGGGGTCCATGTCTAAGTAAACACGAACTGCCTCGTCTGTGATTCTCCGGAGGCTTCTTGAATATCTATGTTTTCTCTGGCATATATGCAAGCAGGGGAGAGCTGCAGTGTCTTTTAGCTAGCCACAGAAGCATACTTGTAATGCTTTTTCAATCCTCATAAAAAATAAGCGGCCAGGTTTCATCATCTCTGAGTTACATGATTGAAATCGCATGTTGCCACACAAGGAGAATCCGTGGCTAGCAATGTTCTTATGTGTGTGTTACGGGAGTGCTTGACTCCAGCTGTGGTATGGATTTGGCCCTGAGTTCAAAAGGAAGTGCTAAGATTATTTTAAAGTTATTGGTTTTAAAGATGACAGGGGAGAAATTCTGCTCCATTATGGTCTTGAATCCTAAAGTGAAAAACATGTCATGAGAAAAGTGGACTCAATAGTATCTGAAGAGGTTTGGAGATTGATGGAGAAGAGCCTAGAAAACCGTGAACAACGGGTCGTGGGTGTGACCTCTTCCAACGAGGGATGGGGTCTGAATAGTGCCATGACTGTGCGATATCTATGAGCCCAGGATCTAGAGCCAACAGTAACCGTAATGATTCACAGAAGGGAAAACAGTCATGCCCAGGTGCAAAATCAACATTCCTTAAATAACCTATCGAGTAACTCCAGATGTTTGTATTGAAGGTCTGTTATAATTAATGTAACTTTTCCGGTTTTTAATAGCCTCAGTCCCCGTAAGGGTTTGGCTATTTTAAAGCAACATAGGTTTTCTTGTTTGTTCTGAAAAACGTTACTTACATCTACATTAATTTAAATTTCATAAAGGGTGATATAATTTGTGGATAATCTTATGAACTAAATACTTTTGGCTTTTAGTTTATGTTAAAATCACAATGTGTAAAATAACTTGCAATCAGAAAAAAAAAAAGAAATCATAGGATTTCACTGGAGAAATGGTTTCATAGGAGAACAGAGGGAATGTATGAAGAAGCCAGATCTCCAAGGGTGTTAAATTGCCACACTATGAAAAATTAATAGTAACTAAAGAACATTATTTTAAAATACTCAGGATATTAATTTTTTAAAACTCTCATTCCTGAAATATTTGGAGAAAAATGTTTAATGCATAAAGTAAGCAGGGGTACATTTGTTCCTATTTTGAATGTTCTCCCATGGAGATTTGGCCTATCTTTTACACATACAAATGTACGCTGCCAGGAATCCCCAGGCATTAAAGATGATTCAAGTAAACTTCAACATGGAGGTAAAACTCATAAGCCCAAGACATTGAGAGTACTGAAAATACATCATCAGAAACCAATGTGAAAAAAAATCTATAACCATATAACTTTTGAATTTTTAGGAAGTCTTAAAATGAAGAGAATCATTTATAAAATAACGAGGCATCTAAATTTTTTTGTTAAAAAGTGCTAAAATGGAGACTAATAATCATTAAAATACATATAAACCCTTTTGTTATCGTATTGTGAAAAACTATGAGGAAACAAAGCCATTCAGAATTTAAAATTGGGTTTGGCGCTTGTAGCTAAGTGGTTAGGGAGCTGGTCACATACACGGGAGCTCGAGGGTTAGAACCTGGCCTGGGCCTGCTAAAAACAACGACAACCACAACAATAACAAAAAACAGCCAGGCATGGTGGCAGGTACCTGTAGCCTATAGTCCCAGCTACTTGAGAGGCTGAGGCAAGAGAATCGCTTAAGCCCAAGTGTTTGAGGTTGCTGTGAGCTGTGACACTACGGCACTCTATGCAGTGCAATATAGTGAGACTCTGTCTCAAAAAAAAGGATTTAAAATTGATGTAATGTTTATGGAGGAACAGCATTAGCAATTTGGTCACAGAGAGTTTTGTACTGAAGAAAGTTAAATTTGAAATTACCAAATCAAAAATTATAACGAAAGCCTATTGGCAAAGCTAGTCTTCCTGAGGCTGACTTTAGAATTTTATTTTAACAAGCTTTACATTGAATAATGTGGTATATATGCAAACTTTTATTCTTCTGATTTTTGAAACCAAATTCCTATGTTAAATAAGATGTTGCCTGTAGAAAATAGTTTTACTTATTAGCCAAGTTTATGCAAATCACATAGCAAAGGCTGTATTTTATGTTTAGAGTAAAGAAACAATATTTGGGTTTTACAATGGAAACAAAAGTAGAGGAAAAAGAACATTCACAGTATGGGTAAATTATAGTCAGTGCCTTTCCCCCCCCTTCCTTGATGTATGTCATTAAAAATCTACCTTTAACATTTATATTATTAAGAGTTGAAATCCAATTCCAAGAGGAAAAAGGTAAAGCTCTAAACCCAGCAGATCTATAATCTTGAATGAAAGTTAAGTACTAAAAAATAAACGTTCTTTTCTTTTTGTAAATGCTGAAAGATCACAGATTCGAGAGTTACAGGGCCACAGAGTTTGGTCTTCTATCTTTGGCTTGCAGACATCAAGGAAGATTTTCTGTGGTTAGGTGACACTGAGATGAACTTGGTCTATGGCCAAGGAGCTGGAAAACTGACAATGGGGCAAACGGAAATTCTAAGAAGAAAGAATATTAATAAGTCTAGAGGTAGTAGAAAGTTAATCTTCTATTATGTTTTGTTACCATATAACAACCTGTTACGTTGGTGGAACATACTAGCTATTCCAGTGGTTAGTGAGTATCTGGGACTGACCCAGCACTATGCTGGGTGCTGTGTAGATACAGAAAGGGTCTAAAATCTATCTCTATTACCAAAGCAGTTATTTACTGAATAGGAAGAACACAAGGTCACACAATTCAGTTCATGAACTCATCCTCGAAAAAGTACTTTGAAGGGTGGCCTCAGTGCTGGCCTTGATGCAAAGCTTCCCAAGTGAGTACTTGGAAGGTGACTATAGCGATATTCAGCAATGACGTATGTAGCACTTTTTCTAGGATGAGTTCATGAACTTGATCATCAGACCTCATAGATCAGTTCAAGAAAAAAAGTATCAGAGTAATAAAATCAATGTAAAACAGAATCAAAGCAGGTAAAATGTTGTACCTTACTGCAGGGAAGCTTTACCAGATTGCAGGAAGACGTTTTTCTTTGTTCTGTAATAGGTACGGCTTTTTTTTTTTTTTTGTTTCTCAAGATCGATGTTTTCCTGTACACTCTTGATGATCTAGAATATGAGAAACAAGTTTGCATTCAGAAAGCAACTTATAGTCTGGGGCTAGGGGAGAATGTTTGTCTATCTAACTGGGTCCTTTGCTGTTTACTTCTTTGCTTGCAATTGAATTCTTGACAATACCTCTATCAAATAGTTGTGTACATAGAATGACTCTGTATGCAGCAATGGAGCTTGTGATAGCTCATGGTCTTTATAGGTAATCACTATTAGAAAAACAAAGCTAGGCCACTGGCATGTTGATTGTTCCTGAAACAATCCTTCCAGGTAGTTTGGAACAGAACTTGTGATCTACTTACTGGTTAAATCCAGCTTCCTTTTAAGCCGGTTGACCAAGTTCATTTTTGGAGGGACTAATAATAAAAACAATTTCTCTTTGTACTAAAAATATGTCATGTCTGGGTCTATCCTAAAATCAGATCTGCTTCTAGCTAGGTATAGACATGGTGAATATGATTTGAGACATTAAATACTTCTGTTACAGTCCTTAGATAAAAGTATCAATCTAGTTTGTCAATAAACCACCATAGTAAATGTTATCTGAGAGGCCAAAGAAAGTTAAATTATAAACATAAAATGGCACGATTTGTCACTCATGTTATTTTATACTCCTTTGGGTTCTAGAAAGGTTCATTGGTCAGTGGCTCTGGCTGGTGGATTCGATGACCCAATTGGAAATTGTGAAATGATGAACATATAGGTAAGACGTTATGTCTTCTCCTGAAGGTGATAAATGAACTGAGGTGAATCCTTTGTGCAAGAAAAGATTAGATTAAGTTAGAACTAATAGTGAAGAAAACTCTGTTTTCCAGTTTATTCCAACTTAACTCTAGAGACATAAAACTTCTATTTGCTGGTTGAGCAAAGGTCATAGGTGACATGGAAGTAATGTTGCTGTCAGATTGTAAGGTGTCTGGGGTGGATATCATTTATAATACAAAAGATTAGGGTTACAGTAGATTAATTTAAAGTATCAATGGAAAATTTATACCAGTGCTAAAAATCCAGCTTGGAAAAATCATTCTTTGGTCAGAGGTCTGCTAGTAAGATATTCGCACTGGGGACTGAGAGAATCTCATAACTGTGATAAGTAGAGTTGATGTCTTCTTTCTTCTTATGGAAGGTAAGTGTTATTTTTAAGAAAACAACCTTATTTGAAATTAAAGCACAGTTATTCACATAGGCTTAATTACTTAATGATGAACATTTGTTCATCCATTATTCCCTCACTCTTCATTGAAAATGTGTTTATTGAGTTTCAACTATGTCAATCAGGTCTGGATGTACAGGCATGAACAGGGAGACTCATTCCCAGATCTCTTGAAACTTATATTCAAGAAGAGCATAGATACAAACAATTAACTAAATAATAGTCTCAGAGGTCGCAGCCCTGGTTTGGGCTTTCTCTGGGTGTCACTAGCAAGCAGCCCCCAGAAACTTGAAAGCAGTTTGACTAGGATGGCACATAAAGAGGAAGTCATACGGCAGTGGCAGGGGATTACCCACTTTTAAGTTATAACTAATTAGAACACACCTAAGTTTATAAGCAGTTACTATATTCCTGACAAAGGTGTGGGCATACCCCACCCCCTTCCCACGTATGGGCAAGGACCCTTTATAATTTTTCCTTGACTGTTTATTTTCCCAGCTTCTGCTTTGTTCTGCCTATTTCTAATGTTCATATATTTCTATGTCCATGTTTATGCATATCTATGTAATGTAATAGTTCCCTTAATTCCATTTTTTCCCAGGTCTCCTTCCTCTTTATTCTTTTTGAGTCCCAGGGTAATAAGGACAGGGCTCTGGGTCACAATTCTGTTTTTTTTTTTTTTTTTGAGGCAGTCCCACTCTGTCATCCTAGTTATAGTGCTATAGTGTGATAGCTCACAGCAATCTCAAACTCTTGGGCTCAAGTGATCCCCTTGCCTCAGCCTCTAGAGTAGCTAAGACAATGAGTACCTGCCATGATGCCTGGCTATTTTTAGTAGCAATAGGGTCTCAGTCTTGCTCAGGCTGGTCTTGAACTCCTGAGCTTTGGGGATATACCTGCCTTGGGCAGCCAGAGTGCTAGGGTTATAGATGTGGGCCAGTAGGCCCCACAATTCCATTTTTTATTATATGAATGGGTGGTAGCAAATGTAAATGATATTACAATGAAGGGCTCCACATCAAAGAGCCAACTTGAGGGTGCCCTAGCTAGAACTTCACATGCTTGTTGTCATCTGAAACCTCAGATGCTCTTTTGGTTTGACATTTAGTTCTTGGGGTCTAGTGTGCACCTGTATCAGGGTTCCTATTGCCCAGTAGAAGCTCTTCCAGGCTCAGATATTGTCTGCTTTTTACTTCTTACCCTGTTTTTTATCTGTGCCTAATATTTATGATTTTGGTAGAGAGTACCAAGGAGCCTTAAATAGAACTCGAAATCTGATAGAATCCGGGATTAGGAAAAGTTTTCTTGAGACACTGAATTTAACTGGTGCCTAAAGGATGAATAAGTTTGAGTAAAAGAGGCTGCAGATACAATGAAAAGAATGCTGTGGGTCTAGAGAGCAGCGCTGCACAAACACCTGAAGCAGAGACCTTGAGGAAGGCCAGAGCTCAGAGCAGTGGGGTCTGTGGAGACAATGGGCCATGGTGGGCAGGTAAGAAAGTTCCTCCTAAACTGCATTTTCTATCAGCATGAAAAAATCATGGTCTTTATTTTTAAAACAATAAAAAGGCAGAAAAGGGTTTTAAGCAATGATTGACATAGACTTATTTTCATTTTAGAAAGATTATTCCTGATGTAATGTGAAGATTATTCTGGATTAAAGAAGTAAAAGAGCAAATAAAAGAGGCTAAATATAAAAGTAGTTCTGTAATTCTGAGAAGCTTGGAGCAAGGTGGTGGCAGTGCAATAAAGCTGGAGAAAATAAACAGAGATGAGAGATATTGAAGAGGCAAAATGGATGAGATTTGTGACTAATTGCCTGAGGGGATGGGAGAGCATGGTTTGAGAGACTCCCGTATTTGGGGTCTGTGTAGTTAGGCACAGTAGTGGTTTTTATTAATAAAGGAAACACTGGTAAAGGAGCAATTTTGGGGACAAATTCTTTCTCAATAATTTCTTAAAAATTTCTCAATAATTCAACACACATTGGACAACTGATACATTACTGGCTTCATCCTGGACGCTGGAGACATGAAAATGACCGAAGCAGTTTCAGACCTGAGCCACTTGACCTTTCAAACTTCCTAATTTGAAGGAATTTAGAATGTATCAGAAAAAAAAGTACTATAGCCCCTATTTAGCAATTTAGTAATATGTCATAAATATTATTAAATGTTAATATTATGATACAAATATTTCCTTCCTTGGAATATATTTTTAAGATATCTGAACTAATTAAAAAAATCTCTGTTTGAATGTTTTCAATGCATTTTTATTATACTATTTAGGAAGATATTGGAAACATCTTGAGGATCAATAATGGTTATTTTGACAAAATATGATATATTCATATAATATTCTCTATCATCAATATTATATCATAGAAGAATATTTATAGATATGGAAACATGTTTCTTCTGTATTGTTTAATATAAAATTTATGTACATATGATTCTTATTTTTTCAAAAAACAAACTAAAAATAAGTATATATTATGACTAAGACTGGAAATAAATACTTAAAAACACTTTGGGGAAGGATATTTTAGTCATTCCTCTTTCTTCTATCTGTATTCTCTGATTTTACTACAATAACTATGCATTATTTGTAAATAAATGATAACCATTAGTATAAATATAATCAGTATTTTTTTTTTGTTCTTGCAAATCATGTACAGTACATGCAATTATTACAGAGTTAAAACAAGTGTCTGTGTGTTTGTGTGTGCAAGCATCCATGTGTTTATTTAGAAAGACTGGCTATGAAATAAGTTTGAAGTTTATTTCAATCTGTAGGAAATAAAAGTTTATTATAAGTATTTATGGTTTTCCATTCCCTATAGAAATGGTCATTGGGTATATACATGAAAGTGTTTCCATCCTAGAAGATACTCAGGGGAGTTAACTGATGAAAATTGATCCTTTCCTCAATGATGTTTTATTTGTAAGTTTGATATTATTTTAGCTGCAATTTTTGAATGTTGCAAAAAAAGAGATGAAAGCCTTATTTCATAATAGACCTATTCTCAAGTCCCTCTACTGGCATGTTTCAACAGATGATTTTGTTTGGACCTCTGCAATGCTAGTTGTAACAGCTAAAGTTCTAGACACCCTAGGAGGTTCCTTGCAAGACCCTGTTTAGAATTAGGAACCATGGCAACCAGATAACCATGTATAGCAATGAAGGAATTAATAATTTCCTTTCATTAATGTGAAAAGAGCTGGGTTTGGGTTGCTGCCATTGACTTGCTCTGAGACTTGAAAAAATTTCCAAGTCTTTTTCTTTACTTTTACATTAGAGATTTTATTTTCCTTCAACAAGTATTTATAGAGCACCTGCTATGTGTCAGATACTAGAGAAGTGGAGCAGAACAATGAATAAATTACATATGATTGGGCAATAATCTGGGCAAAGGAAACCATGTGGTAAGGCCCTGCACTGGGGAATAGCTAGTGAGGGAAGAGGGGTGTGCAGGTGCAAACAAGTCGGCAAACATGTCAAATGACAACATGGTACATTTATTTTTATACTTGTGAAAATATTAATATATTTTTTTACCTCTGATGTTTAATCATTATAGTGTGTATTTTAAATTTATCCGTTTCTATCGATTGTTTTAAAAACCAATGAGAAGATTCAATATAGTACTTAATCAATACAATTCAAATATTTTATCGTTATTCTCATCTGGATATTGTAAGTGCCTTTCAGTCCTGCATGGTCTATAGATTATTTGTTGCCAAGATTACACGAAGGCAATCTCGTCTGTGTTCTCTCTTCTTTCTCTTTATGCAAAGAAGAGGCTTCAGGGTTGGTTACATCTCCTAGAACGGCAAGTTGTGTGGCTGAGGATTAGGTCCCAAGCTTCCAAATAATCTACCCACGAAGACTCATGCAAAGATCAGTTAAGGGGACGCAGGCAGAAGAAGGAGCTGAAATATGAAAAACTGTGAAATGAGATTCAATTATGGTTGAGGGACATTTGACTGGGACTAGGCTGACTGCCTGGGGTAGAGATAAAAAATTGTGAGTGTGCACATCTGTAGGTGGATGGAAAAAGACAAGGATCCAAAGGAGTAGGAATCTCTGGAACTTACCTCACTGTCCAGAAAAGCTGAGGAGGGTGTAAACCTCCATGGAACCAGCAAGAGTTTGCCTAACAGGAATCATCTCAGGGAGAGGAGCTTCTGGGCATTACACAGCAGAGAGTGCTGTCCTTTGATGGCATGGCCATTTACTTCATCTCATGTTAAAGGGACATCACTACACAAGGAACATTAACAAATATTTACAGAGATATCAGGACATTTTATAAAATCTACAAAGAAAGAAAAAAAATGAAGAGATTTACTGAGAATAGTTATAATACTCATATATTGCCTTTACATAGGTTTGACAACTTATAAAACATTTTAACTTTCATTATCCCTACTTCTGAGATTAGGCTGTGTCTCGTGTACTGTATATGTTATGTGTATATGTGTGTGCGTGTGCTCCTGATCAGTTGGCACACTGCACTTGTTGTACTGTACACTTATTGAATAATGACTTTTTGTGAATGTTAGTTTAATGCCAAATGTCCCAGAGAACTGAGAGAATAATGGCTGTCTTCGTATCTTCTGTCTTTGGGAACTGAGAGGACCTCAGTACATGCTCTTAAAGTAGGAAATATTTTCTTTATTTTGCAAATGAATGGGTTGAAACTCAGGCTGGTGGAGTGGCTTCTCAGTGTGAGAAGATAGACTCCTGATCTTGGCACTTCAAACCCTTGCTTGTACACAAGCAAAGAGAAAGTCCACTCACGTATTTGAGAGAAGCCTGAACGAAAGGGACATCCCTGGAAGATAGGTAAGAAAATAATGAAAGGAAGAGGGAAAAAGCACACAGGCAGTGGGAAGTTCTAGAATTTCTTTTACCTTTTTCAACCTTGCTGTCAGTGGAGATTAGGTACACCTATAAGTTAATTAGGGTATTATACAGCTATTACACAGCTATCAAATGAGATTAAGCTAGAGGAAATTAGCCTGTTCTCTTTGGATTATGTACAGAATTTCATTTACTCCTTATCCTGGGAGAAGGAACTATTGTCATCCTCATTTTAAAGATGAAGAATCAGACACTGAAAGAACTTATATAGTTTTCCTAAAGTTCCACAGTAAACAAGTCTAGCCTTAATAATTTCATGTCACTCCAACTGTAAACTATCAGCTTATTCAATCAGAAAGTAAATATCAAATGTTTACTACGAGAACCTACTATTCAGTGTGAAATTTAGACCTGCAAGAGGCAATTGCAATTAGGCAAAACCTGCTAAGACACTTCCATGTGCTAAGAAAACATTTGGAGAAGTAGCACCTAATCGCAGCAGGAGGCTTTCTGAAGGAATGATCTTCAAATATACAGACAGTCTTACCGTTTTTTCGCTGCATTTTCAAAATTTAAAAAGTGGATATCTTCAGTTCAAGCTATCTGGATAATTGTCTTAACTATCCACATCATCTAGGTCTCTGCTTCAGTGCCTGGTCAGGCAAGTATAACTTCAAAATTGAAATTGTTACAAGATCAATGATCTTCCCAATGGCAGAGAACTGACTGTGAATTGATTTTATAATGATATAATTTACCAGCAAATTCTTCCAAGCTTTACTGTGGAATCATCTACATGCAATGCTCTGTGACACTCTGATCGATAACTCTCACGGTTTCTCTCTATACTACATGTGGCTTGTTCTGTCTTCATTCCTAAAGGTATTGACTTTCCTTTTTTTATTTCACTTTTCTATGTAACAGGATTTCAGACTTTGGTCTGTATTATATCCTTGAATCACACTGACACAGAGTGTATAAATCTGGCTCTGTCACTTCCAGTCCTAATTTGTATATGTGGCCATCATTAATACGCCATCTACATCTCTTTTACTGCATACTTATATTTAAGACAATGTAGTAAACGAGGGATATGAAATTCCACTATGCACCTAAGGACACCATTTTTGTCCTTGTTTAATTATCTTCTTCTAGCTTTTAATCCCTGTGAATGTTAAATGACTTTCAGTTTTTAAAGTGAAGTGTTATGATACATTGCCGGGTATGTTGACAGTTAAAACACCCACAGTCTTTTGGCAAGGAATAAATCAATGAATGTTCGTGTGGGTGAACAGTGTCTTAACAAGGGAACCATGTGTGTTACAATGAAAGGTTTTATGAAATTGACTTGATGAAGGTATTTTATTTAGCTGTGTAAAGAAAAAGAGTCCATCAAAAACCATCAAGGCAGCAGTATTGCCTTCATGATTTTTATATGTCCCTAGCAATTAGCCGTGTCCTTAAGGAGTCGTTTCTAACAGTTATCTTCAGTTCAAGACTAATATGTGACAGTCACATTGTCAGGAAAAAATCTTCCCAAGTCTGCTCAAGAAAGTATTGTTTTAATTTTTTTCCCTTCAAGAAATACCTAGGTGTATGTGCAGACAAGAACAATCTGGGTTATAGTAAAGACAAAAAGAAGCATGGAAAAATCTAGTATTTCTGTTAAAAAGTTATTCTGCTCCATATGGTGCACCAATTAGATATATCTATGTATACAGATAACATGATTAAAAGAAGAAAGGTAAATCAAGTAATTTCTGTCATGCCCAAACTTGGATTTATAGATGGTGAAAGCTGTAGAGTTCATCTGATAAGGAAAGAAGGGGTTTCCCTTCAGCTTTGCTATAGGGGAGGCTTTAGGTTCCCACAAAATCTAGCTCATGAATAGCAGATTTTTCATAATTGTAAAAGAATGAAAGTAAGCAAGATATCCTTAAATGAATTTGCCACAAATGATTCCATATAAATAAATATTATTTAGTCATCATAGAGCTATCAAGTGATGAAAACACATAAATATATATTACTGGGTGAAAGAAGCTAATGTGAAAAGGCTGTATATTATATGATGACAATTACATGGCATTTTGGAAAAACAAAACTATAGAGACAGGAGGTAGGTCAATCGTTTCCAGCAGTTTGGGGCTGGGAGGGGTGAAGACACAGGAGACACTCTGGGGTAATGAAACTAGTACTATATCCATGATTAGAGTATATGTGATACTGTAATCACAGATTTAAGACACTATAAATTGTCAAAACCCATAAGACCTTAGACATAGAGCAAAAAGTGAACCTTAATGCATACAAATTAAAAAACAATTTAGGAGGCCATGTTGTCTGTGGCTGGAACACTAACTGTACAAAATAATGTGACCACATTATATATGAATGAAGCAAACTCACCAAAAAGGGTGGGAGAAAAAGGTACTGACACTATTTAAGTAATTCTAGAAATGGGTGGTGTCTGTGATACTCAAAGCACACAAAACTGTAAACTAGCATTATACTTGAGTTAACTAAACTATTTTCCAATATTGGTTACAATATAAGAATTCTGATGCCATTATATATACATACTAAAGTTGAGTAACAGATATTGGCTATTACATATCAGAGGAGGAGGCTAGCATGATTCATGTGGGTAATACACTGGAATTGAAGGCATCTATATTATATTTAATGTATCTATTCAATATATATGTATTTAATATATTGTATCTAGGAGCTTGTATTTAATATAGATATACATGGTTGCATATAGAAATATTTTAGATATATGCACATCATGGTTGAAATCTGAAAATAAAATATTTTCTTTCTTTGTCATCTGAGAGAGCCTGGAAACAAGACTACCCCAGTAGCAATGTGCAGATATCTTGGTTTCTAATACTACTCTTCAATAAAAGGAACTAGGAATCCTTGGAGAAATAGTTGATTGTATGAATGGGCTTAGAAAATATGCAAGATAAGCTGGGAGCATCTTGTAGTGATGGAAAAAGAAAGTAGTAAACAAAGCCCTTAATTATGATAATACATCAAAGGGACACAGCAGGCAACTAAATGGCTCTCTATACCCAAAGCCAAAACAGTTCAAGCAGAAATACATACATAAAGTAATAATTTGTTGCCATTAGTCCATATTTTATTAATAAAAGATTGAATAAATAAATGGGAGATAAGAGACAAAACTCTCAAGGCAGATAAAATTCAAATCATCTATGTAGATACTTTGTCCTCAAGAAGGTGGAGCTAGACTCTTCACTCCTAGGTGTGAATGAACTCTTTCCAGAAGGTACAGGATGGAAAAGGGAAACAAATGTAACTTTTCAGTGAAAAAACCCGACAAACTCTACTTCTGTCTGACAACCAGGGTCAATGTCAATGGTGGTAAGTCTGCTGATTATCTCTTGACATATGATGAATTCATATGTCACATGAATTCTTCCTCAAAACATATTATCTCAGTCTAATCATGAGGAAAAGATTAGAAAACTCTAATTGGGTGGCATTCTACAAGACACCTGAGCAGTATTCCTCCTAATTCTCAAGGTTGTCATCATCAAGGAGCGTCTGAGGCTCTCCTGCAGAGAAGAGGGGACTGAGGAGTCATGGTTGCTCCAAGTAATGTGTCATCCTGGAGGAAAATCTGGAACAGAAAAGGAAATTAGGTAAAAGCAGAAGACATCTGCAAATTATGAGAAGAAGTTAATAAATAATTCAATATCATTTTATAAATTATAACAAATGTACCTTTCCAATGTAAGATAAAGAAATGTTAAAGATAAGAAAAATTAAACGGGGGTGTATGAGAACTTTGTAGAAGGTTTGTAATTTTTCTGTAAGTCTCAAACTTCTCTAAAAATGTTTATTTTAAAAATAATAGGGAAATTATGTCAAAATTTGTTTAAAATGAACTTAAAATAGTAAAAATAATAAGCATCTTGTACTTAGATCTTAGCTACAGAGATTGAGAAAGAAAAGAAGGTTTTCTCTCTTTTCTAAGGTCAAATTTTGGAGAGAGACCAAAAAGAGGAATAAAGTACATTATATCTTCTTTCTCATTCTGTGTATACACACATGTATATATGTATGTGAATGAAAGATTAAAAATATCAAGTTGGAAGCATTATTAAGTATAAAATGTATGATTTCCTTAAGTACTATGTTTGACCATTGATATTCTGAAATTTCTCTTTCACGCTTGTTTCATTTTTTTGTGCAGGTACATCCTCAGTCTTTCAAATGCACATTTCAGCTTGTGATGATCTTTCCATTGTGTTTTAGAGTAATTTTTGTGAAATGACAGATACGTCAAAAATCTGTGTTCTCTTTAAATATGAAAATATCCATCATGAAACCAAGGCAGTGCAGACAGCTCAAAATATTAAGTAAATGTTTGGGAAGGAAGTGGCTGATGAACACAGTAGGTTTATGGTTTGAGAAGTTCCATTCTGGTCATTTTAGTCTTTAAAATGAGCCGTGTGTGTGACCTGAGACCAACGTGGATAATAATGAGCTGAGAGCTGTAGTGGGAGCAAATCAATCATAAACTACGTGTGAATTAGCATCAAACAATATTGGACCATTACTACTCCAACAATATTGGACCATTGGAAACAAATTGGCAAGATAGAGAAGTTGGATAGAAGAGTTCTGCATGAACCAAGTGAGGACCAGAAGGGAAATCATCTCGAAGCTTGTCTTTCTTGGCCAATCATGACATAAGATGAACCAGTTTGCATCCTATTATTATGTGTGATGAGAATGGATTCTTTTGACAATTGAAGTTTTGGCCACAATGATCGATAAAGATGAAGTGTCAAAACACAGCCTAAAACCAAATATTCATCATAAAACGCTAATGATGTCTGTGTGATGGTCCAGCACTGGTATTATCCATCACAGCTTCATGAAACCTGGTCAATTGATGACAGTGGATGTCTACTGCAACCCATTGAATGAAATAATGACAATGCTTGTGGTCAAGCAGCCAAGATTGGTCAGTAGAGACAGGCTGTTGCTATTCAAGACAACACTTGACCACATGTCACACAAATGGCCCTGTTCAAACTACAGAAACCGAACTTGGAAACGCTATATCTTCCACTATTTTCACCAGACCTTGCACCAATTGACTACCCCTTCTTCCAGGCTTTGAACCACTTCTCACAAGGAAGAATGCTCAGTTTCCAACAAGCTGTGGAAATGTCTTTTGCAGTTTCATTGCCACTCACTCTCTAGGCTTAATCAACATACTGTTAAGATGACAAAATTGTGTGGATAGTTTACTGCATTCTTTGAGTTATTGTATTGCTTCTTGATTGAGATTAATAAGCTATGCTTTTGATTAAAAATTGGACTTTTTTGTGGTTGGCATTATTTCATTCATTTTTTATTTTTTTATTAAATCATAGCTATGTACATTGATAGGATCATGGGGCATCATACACTAGTTTCACAGACTGGTTGACACATTTATATCACACTGGTTAACATAGCCTTCCTGGCAATAACACAATTTCACAGTTATTGTGTTAAGACATTTACATTATTATCTATATCCTCCAGATA
>CAUYPK010092339.1:0-38491 GCA_963574355.1 Loris lydekkerianus | reverse complement strand
CTACTATGAAGCTAAACTATAGCTTTCGCATGAAGGCTATAACCCAACTATACCACAAGACTATGAGGAAAGGACCAAGGAAGGGGAAGGGAGGGGGGAGGTTTGGGTGGAGGGAGGGTGATGGGTTGGGCCACATCTATGGGGCATATTTTTATCTATAATAAAAAAATAAATAAATAAATAAATCACTTTGAGAATTAAATGAATTAATACCTGGGGAAAAAAAAAAAAAAAAAAAAAAAGCTTTGCCCAAGTAAACCTGAAAGAGCTTTAGCAGTATCAAGGACTAAGAAATAAGAAAGTGATAAAAACTCTAAGCCACGTATTTTCATTTTTTGTAACACATGAAATAATAGGGTGTCTTGTGATAGATGACATCTGAAAAATAAATGAAATATGATATTTAACTTGCTTAAGCAATGGGTCATATTTTTATTTCACTCTATATCTGATATCTGCTTAGTTTAATGCTATATTTTGATTGAATGTATATCATAAACATTGTTGTCATGACTGAATTTTACTAAATTAGAAGTAGTCAAATGACAATTTTGGTCTTTTCCTGAGTAAGTGATACTTTGAAGAGTCTTCTGTTAGACTATGTATCTGGGGCGGCACCCGTGACTCAGTGGGTAGTGCGCCAGCCCCATATACCGAGGGTGATGGGTTCGAACCCAGCCCCGGCCAGCTACAACAGCAGTGGCAACTGCAACAAAAATAGCCAGGCACCTGTAGTCCCAGGTTCTCAGGAGGCTGAGGCAAGAGAATCACCATCGCCCAAGAGCTGGAGGTTGCTATGAGCTGTGATGCCACAGCACTCTATTGAGGGAGACAGAGAGAGAAAAAAAAAAGGCCTATTCCTAGACTAAGATTCTGGAAAATGTTTTTATTATTTTGAGATTATCTAAATATTTTGTAGAGCCTCTCTGGCCAGGTGATAGCATTTTCTTGATTTAAAAGACATATAATTTTTGTTTTAATCTATTTCAGGTTTTTCATATTTCTCTATGGCGTTTACTAAAAAAAGTTCAATTAACAAAACCTCCTCCAAACTTCAAATTTGCATTCCGTGCCATGGTTTTGGACTTGGAGTTACTTGATTCCTCCTTGGAGGATGCTTCTTTAGGTACTGATTAATTTTAGATATTTCATCAAGGATTTCCTAGCCTTATGTAAGATAAATAGTTTGAGAAAGGTGCACCCGAAATGTTTGTGGAGTAGGTAGAACAGGTTTGTATGGGCAGTTGCAGAATCCAGGCCCTGCTCTGGGAAGCGCCTATGGATCCCAGGATCAGAGAAAAGTCCCCTACTTTCAATTCCTGGCATGCATACTTCCAAGGAAACCAGGTTTTCCCCATTTTATCTCTTCCTACCTTAAAAAAAAATATGAAAGTCACTAATCTATGTGGTATGATTTGAGGATTCTAGGAAGACTCTCCGACCCAAATAACCTACTTGCCTCCCCTTCCATATTCTGTTCCCACCATTTAAACATTTCCTTTCATGTTTTAGAGAAACCTCTGGCTATTCTCACAGAGGAATCAACAGTAGTTCCCTAAGGAACCCCTCTTTTGTGTGCTTCCTTTCTCCAGAATGTTTACATTCAAACAAGGACAACCTACAGTGGGCCACGTTCAATATGCATCACGATGAATCTCTCATTGGGGCGTTTTGTATGTCAGAGGGCTTTAGTAACTAAAGGCACTGAAACTTGGAGAAAAAATTAAAAAGAACTTTCAGTTCAAAGTTTGATTTTCTCTTTCTAGTGGAATGGGTAGACATTAAATATTGTATGCCAACAATTGATAAAGAGTATTCTCCTGAGGAGGTGATGGCAGCAATTAAAATTCAAGCCATGTGGAGAGGGACTTACATTAGATTACTTATGAAAGCCAGAATGCCAGGTACAATTTTTCAGACATTTATACAATGAATGAGTATGTAAGTACGCACGTATGTAAGAATGAGTATTTGTCTCTGTGTGTTAATGAAAAGTATTTTTGAATTGCCCTCCTTCATGGCCCAGCTAATTAATTTTAATCCTATAAATACTGAAATTGCTTGAGATCAGGAGACACATCAATGCACTCACTTTGAGATCAGGAGACACATCAATGCACTCACTTTGAGATCAGGAGACACATCAATGCACTCACTTTGAGATCAGGAGACACATCAACGCACTGACTTTGAGATCAGGAGACACATCAACGCACTCACTTTGAGATCAGGAAACACATCAATGCACTCCTCACTTTCTTGTTCCCAGCATTTAGCACGGTGTCTGGCATGTAGTTAAGCACATGGCAAGTTCTTGTTAAAAGAGTGAATGAAAGAGGAATGAATTAATGAATGATCCCCGTCTATTTTGAGTCCTTTAAACAGAGAACTTATATATTACTATATAAACCCCCAGTGCCTAGCACCGGCTGTGTTCATCAGCTTCAGCTAAGTCATACATTTTACATTTCGATATCATTTTTTCAAATAAATGGGTGAATAAATGAATGAATTACTGAATGATAAAGAATCCTCCATATATGTCCATAGTGACATACATTTAGGAGGCATAAAATGCATTTTAAGTACATTCTTAAGTTTACTAAATCAAATATATTTACCCATGTGAAATAAAATATTTTGAGAACAAGTCTATTTTATCAGCTTAAATTAAAACATGACAGATGCAAAATTTATATTCAATCATTTTCATTCTGTGATTTTTGTTGACATTTTTATAAGAAAAATCTGACCTCTGATAGAATTCTTTCCATATATTGAAATATTTCCTTGTATTAGTGTTTCTATTTGAAACATTTAATGATAAAAGTCAAAATGTTTAAGCAGTAAAAATGTCAGATACACAAAGATTAAAAGATAAAAGCTATATTGCAAAATGAAGATTATGGACAAGATGATCTTTCAAGCATTTTACAGGTTTAATATTGTTGCTTTTTATTATTATTTGTAGACACAAAGGAAAATAACAGTGTTTCGGATACACTTCAAAAAGCTTGGGCTATACTGGAAATGAATTTAGAACAGTATGCACTTTCTCTCTTAAGGTAAAGCACTAAAATATTATTTCTTATTGAAGTATATTGGTGTCCTTCAAAGTCCAGTTTGAATGCTGCCATATTTACTGATTTTTCCCCAATCACTTTAGCTGGAAACACACTATTGCTTTTGAACATCCACAATATGTATGGTACTTGATACTTTTTGTTTATGTCTTAATTGCACATATCTAAAATTCTAGGCATATGCTAAAAAAAAATTCTGAAAAGCAGAACAAAGTTTCCTGAAATCTTATGTTGCTGAGAAGACAAAAGTTTAGGACCTTGTAGAAGAAGGGAACCCAGTAAACAGTTGAAATTCCTGAAGGATGACAGTCTCTAAACACGGGCAAATCAGCAGTAGGTTGAGCATTAAGAAGGCTGCATTCTAGCCACAATGCATGTCCAAGAGAGAGGATAAGCTGGGCAAAACTAAGAGAAAATTATACATATGTAAACTATTGAAATATGGAATTTTGAGAAAAAGCAGACCCTCTGGTGATGCAGATGCTATTGGAGGTTGTAGAAGAAAACTTCTAAAAAACTTCTATGATAAAAATGCCCAGGAAAATAAAAACAGAGGGGAACAGAAAATAGATTAAAATTATAAGAATTTAATGAATAAAAGACAGAATAAAATAGATTAAAATTATAAGAATTTAATGAATAAAATTGCATAAATATTGTTATAACAGAAATTAAGAAGTAATTAATGGAGTTAAGGACAGATTAGGCAGACTGGAAGAAGGGATTAGTGAACTGCAAAATAGCTCAATAAAAAGTATCCCAACTGAAGCATAAAAGAAAATTAGTGGGAACTAACAGAATAGCATGAGGGACGTATGGAACATGCTCAACACGTCTCAAATGTATAATCAGCATGCCAGAATGTAAATGATAATAGCTGAGAACTTTCCAAAACTGATAAAAGACATCAACTCATATTTTCAAGAGACTCTGAAAACTTCATGCAGGAAAGACACACAGAAAAGACATATTGTAGTCAAACAGCTGCTGCAATTCAAAGACCAAAAAAAAAAAAAAAAAAAAAAAGTCTTAAAAGCAGCCAGAGAAATAGAAAATATTATCTTCAAAGGACAATCTAATTAGCTACCTATAGAAGTAAATTCATGAGAGGAGCATTGCCAAATTCAGACACCAAATAAAAGGTTTACAAGTTTTAAGTGATTGTTACCCAATAGTCAGTCTAGCTTCTTAACAAAAATTTCTATGCATGTCTCATGCTTAATTCTTTAATGAGGTTTTTTGATCTCTTTTTGTTGATTTGCTTGAGTTCTTTGTAGATTCTGGCTTCTTCCTTTCTGTAGGTTGTCTATTTGCTTTGTTGATTGTGTCCTTGGCTAGGCAAAGATTTTTAACTTGATTAAGTACTATTTATTTATTTTTGTTGTTGCTACAATTGCCTTTGGGGTTTTCTTTATAAATTTTTTCCCTAGGCCTATATCTTTAAGAGTTTTTCCCATACTTCCTTCTAGGATTTTTGTAGTTTCACGTCCTAAGTGTAAATCTTTTACCCATCATAAGTTAATTTTTGTGAATGGAAAGAGGTGTGGATCCTGCTTTGGTCTTTTACATGTGGTTATCCAGTTCTCTCAGCACCATTTATTGAACAGGGATTCTTTTACCCCATGTTTCCTTTTGTTTGCTTATTAAAGATCAGATCGCAACGTAAGGATAGTTTCATCTCTAGATTCTCTGTTCTGTTCCGTAGGTCTATATCTCTGATTTTATACCAATTCTATATTTAGGATCTGTTCTGATTCTATATGACACATAGAACTATTTTTTTCAAAATGCTGTGTTGGTATTTTAATGGGCATTGTGTTGAATCAGTAAATCACTTTGGGAAGTATATCATTGTAACAATGTTCATTCTGCAAATCCATGAGAATGATGTTTTTCTATTTAGTTATATGAATTTCAGAAAAATCTTCTGAAGTTTCTTCTCTCAGTATTTCATAGCTGTATCTGTAGAGATCCTTCACTCCTTTGTTAAATATATGCCAAGGTATTTCATTTTCTCTGATGCTACTGTGAAGAGTATTATGTCTTTGATTTGATTCTCAGTTTGACTGCTGTTGGCATAAAGGAAAGCTATTGATTTGTGTATATTGATCTTATATCCTGAGGCATTGCTGCATTTATTGATCAATTCTTGGAGTCCCTTGGTTAAGTCCTTGGAGTTTTGTAGATATAAGATTATATTGTCAACAAAGAGTGGTAGTTGCTCATTATCTCTAATGCCAATACAAATGAAAGCCACACTGAGATATCACCTAACCCCACTGAGAATGACTCATAAAGTCCTAAAGCAAGAGATGTTGACGTGGATGCAAAGAGGAAGGAATCCTCATACACTCTTGGAGGAACTGCAAACTAGTACAACCTCTATGGAAAGTAGTATGGAGATTCCTCAAAGAGTTAAAAGTAGGCCTAACATTTGACCCTGTGATCCCACCACTAGGTATTAATCCAAAAAAAAAAAAAAAAAAAGAAAAGGCATTTTTTTCATACAGACAGTTTTGCTCAAATTTTTATAGCAGCACAATTCACAACTGCAAAGATACGGAAACAATCCAACTGCCCTGCAGTACATGAATGGATTGATAAATTGTGGTATATGTATGTCATGGAATATTATTCAGCCATAAAAAGATAGAGCTCTAGTATCTTTTGTAACAACCTGGGGTGGAATTGGAGGCCATTCTTGTAAGTGAAGTATCACAAGAATGGAAAAGTGAACACCACTTGTACTCAACAGTAAGTTGGAACTAGTTGATCAACATCTATTTGCTTATATAGAAGTGAAATTAAATGAAAGTAAAGTGGGGGGTAATGGATGGGTAAATTCTCACCTAATAAGTACACTACATGGGTATTTTGTACACTTTCTGTGAGAAGGACACAACTATAGCTCTGATTTTAACGTTATAAAAGCAAGCTATGTAACCAAAACATATGTACCCCCATTAATAAACTGAAATTTTAAAAAAGTTTTAAGGTTCTGGCAATATTACAAATAAAAATAATAATTAAATTACTACTGTTTAAAGCAATAAGTTAGATGAAACTCTTGTAGGATAGAGATGCAAGATGTATTCTCTAGTGTTGCATAGTATGGTTTAAATAGTGAATTTAGGAAGAAATAGATTAATCTTATGTACATATATTTCAGAGAATAGAAAAAGAAACATTTTCCAACTCATAAGCTTAAAACAAAAACTCAACAAGGACATTGTAAGAAACAAAATTTCAAATAAATAACCCTCTTGAACATAGATGCAAAAATTATGTAATTAAAATATTAGCAAGCCAAACTGTATTTCTATTAAAAGGATAATACTTCATACATAAGTGGGTGTACCCACCCCCAGATATAACTATGATGACATAATATCAGAAATTAGTCATTTTAATACACATAAATATAAAAAAGAAAAAATTTAGTTATATGAATTTCAGAAAAGTATTTGATATAATTTAAAACAGATTCAAAAATAAAAAAATTAAATCTTTTGGCAAAATCCTTCTCAAGGATTAGAGAAGACCCTTCTTAATATATTAAGATATCTAGTATAAAAACAAAAACCAATGCAAACATGATTAGTGATGATATTTATGAAAGATTTTCTCTGAGTTTGGGAATGAGACAAAGATACCCATTCAACACTTTTATTCTAAATAATTCTGAAATTCTAAGAAGGAAAAAAATGTAATTATGTAAAATAAAAGTCACTAGAATTTAAAAGAAGGAAACAAGACCTCCACTGTTCATAGATATGATTTTGTGTATAAAAAAATATTTAAAAATCTATATAGAAATTGCTAGAGTTAAGAAAAGGTATTGCATACAAAGCTAATATAAAATAACAATTGAATTTGTTTCTAATCAAGAAACAAATAGAAAATTATATATAAAATATACAAAATTTCAAAATAGTCTGCATTATAAATTAATGAAAAAGACATCATGATCAACCACATCCAGTAGAACCTCCATAGCTGACCCCCTCACTATTAATAACCATTTCTTTAAATTGAACTATTCTTCAAAGGCTGGACATGCACCACATGTATGTGTCAGTACATGTTGACCTCCTCTGTATGTTGATGAGTTTGTTACAGTCTCTTGGGTTGTCAACTTACAGAGGTTTTACTTTATCGAATTATTTATTTATTTATTTATTTATTTATGTATATATTTATTTTGAGACAGAGTCTTACTTTGTCGCCCTCGGTAGAGTATTGTGGCGTCACAGCTCACAGCAACCTCCAACTCTTAGGCTTAGGCAATTCTCTTGCCTCAGTCTCCCAAGTAGCTGGGACTACAAGCTCCCATCACAATGTCCAGCTATTTTTGCTGCAGCTGTCACTGCTGTTTTAGCTGGCCAATGTGGAGTTCAAACCTACCACCCTCAGTATATGGGGATGGTGCCCTACCCACTGAGCCACAGGCACCGTCCACTTTATCAAAATTTTAACTAAAGACAGAATCTACTTCTGTGCTTGCCCAATTTAGAGAGTGAATACCTTGCTCGTCTCACCCTAATCCTACTCCACAGGTGCTGCTATGGCCTAATCACTCCAACTTGAATAACTTTTGCTCCCGAACCCCTGTTTTCTAAAAAGGATACACTTTTGCCTAAATTTTCTTTTGCAACTGATTTTACATTTGAAAGCATGGTGGGGCCTACCATGGGGTGATCTCTGGGTCAAATTCTATACCTAATTTTCATAAAGACAATGTATTAGAAAATGAGCTCTCCTTTTAAGGAGTTGGATTAGACGAAACTTGACTAAATTAAAACTAATTCTTAACTAAGACTGAAACTTCCAACTCTGTCAGGGAGGTCTCTTTGGGTCATTCAAAAAACTCCACATGATATATCAGGATTGTGATGGCCCTATATGTATTAAGATTTTCTGAGGTATATGAAAAATGGTTCCATCCTAGCTTATAAAGCCTTCATTATATAAAGAACCCTACATTGCTGGTATTACTAAGGCTAGATCCAGTTTCTGTCTGAAGGGAGGGACAAGACCTGGAGGACCATCACATTATCATTTCCATCATGTTCTGGAATATACCATGGCCTTCCAGGGGGCAAACATGGAGAAAGCTCAGCCAATGGCGTGGTCTACTCCCTCATGCATCAGAAATCTAAGAAGGAATATTCTAAATCTTAACCCTTGATCACGCCCTTAGTTTTGTTTCATCCATTTTTCCAAACCTGTTCTTCACTTTAAGCTTCATTTTTGTCTACTCTGTACCTCAATTCTAGACCATTCAGTGTCTCTCACCCAGTTTTAGAGCTGGTTCGCCTGCTTCTGGTTTTCCTATCCTTACAGCTTGAACTTTGGTTCTGATTTCCCACCTGCAAACTTTGAGAACTCCTTTAATCATGAGTTATGTTCTCCTTTGACTAAGCTTAAGGTAAATTTGTGTGTCTTTGAAAGACATCTTTTATGGTAGGCCTAGAATGAGCTCCTTTACCAGGGCACCATGTTCTATGGGCCCTTTGATCAAGGATTCAATCCAACAAACAATATCTTGTATTATTTTATGCTGTCTTTTGCCTATTACTTTTTTTGTAAATAGAGTTTATTATAAAAGTGACATTTTTCCATTGATACTTAAAATGGTTTTGCTTTTCTAGACTAATGTTTAAAAGCAAGTGCAAGTCAATGGAATCTTACCCATGCTATCAAGATGAAGAAACTAAGATTGCCTTTTCTGACTATAATGTGACCTATCAAGATCAGCCACCAAACACTTGGTTTATAGTATTCAGGTATAGTCTATATACCAGCAAACAATGTTTTAAAGTGGCATGCAATATTCCTGTCTTTAGAGTTTTATTTATGATAGTAATAAAAAGTCTGAGCTTCTAGGTTGCCTTCATGACTTAGTTAAAGTTCTTCTACCCTTGTTACCCTGAGTTATTAGAGAAAATTTTCTCTATGTTTATTTCATCAAAATATGAGGAATGTTAATTATTTTATATGCATGATAAAAAAATAACATAGGGTATTAATATGCTTTCAGCAGAGAGAAAAATGTTTTCATTTCTAAGCAACAGCTTATTTGATAAAAGTCATAAATTACTTATAAAATGGGGCTTCTTATTGAAATTGGCATTTTCATGAAAAATAACATGTTAATACTAAGTTTTAAAAGAAAATAATATATGTACCTTGTACTTACTTGGAATTTCAGGCTTTTTAAAAATTTCTCGACTTTTGAAAATTTTAAACTTAATTTCAAATTTTCTTTAAATTCATGTCAAAGGGAAGTTCATGCTTTTGTAATTACAGAGAAACATTTTTGGTTCCTCAAGATATGATTTTGGTTCCCAAAGTATACACTACCCTTCCAGTTTGTATGCTACACGTTGTTAATAATGACACCATGGAACAAGTACCAAAGATGTTCCAAAAAGTGATGCCTTATTTTTATACCAAGAATAAGGTAGGTGTAAACTTTACAGTCTTTATATAATAGAATGGCAGTGGAAATCCATCGGTTTGTAGAGGGTCAGGAGGAGGTAGGGCAGAGGGGTTTTCAATCTACTTACCAGAGGAAAAGAGCCTGGTCTTCCCCTTTAGAAGTCTTGTTTCTTTGACAACAGGAGGTATTGACTGTGGATGCTAGAGCATTCATTACCCCTCAGCTCTTTTTCTTTTCTCCTTCCCAAAGAAAATGTGACAAACAGAAAACATTAGAAGTTCTAATTATTGAAGTTGTAAAAATCATACAAATCCTTAAAACAGAAATGGATGTAAAGAGCTCATTTATTCCTATCCCTAAACCAAATCAGATGACCGTCTCTGATACTCCTCTATATTTCAGAAAATCGAGATCACACAGTCACCGATCTCCTCACCCCACCTCCCATAGGCTTTTCTAGGGTTACATAAATACTTTCAGAGGCCAGGAGCACTTGGCACATTACTCCTGTGGAACGATAGACCCTAATCTCTGACCTTCACTCAAACCATGTTGCCTCTTTGTTTATTTAAATCCCATATTCATGTTTTCAGTCATTTTTTCCCAGAGAGAATCATGACAAAGGATAATGTGCACCTGGACTGGAAACCAAGAGATCTGTTTTAGCGCCAAGCTTCTATTCTTCAGCTATATGGCTTTGAACTTTATCTTTTTCTTTGGGTTTCGGCTGTACTTGACTTCTGAAACTCATTTCTATGATTCTATGCATTATTTTGTGTGAATTAAGACATACTTATCTAATGGATACTGCTTTGTAGGAATGAAAGACAAGTTAAAAATGTATTCCTTCCATTAAAAACAAAACAAAACACCTAATAGCACTTTTGAGCTGTTTTGGAGATTTTAGGAAACATTTTAAAAATCAGAGCAATTAAATTCTGGATGAACTTATTGAATACAATTGATACATATATATATGTGTGCATATATATATATTCACAAGTATATACATATATGCCTATACGTACTAAGCTGACAAAAAGTATATATATATATACATATATATACATGTATATATATATATTATGAAAGGAAAAAACTATTAAAATTGTAATATTCAATATATACCAGTAATATCTCTTATCTTATATATTGTATCTTATATCTCTTAGAATTGCAGCAGTCAAACATGACTTGAGTGTTACAGTTTTAATCCAATTATTTCCATCCTTAAGATCTGTAGATTTTTTTGGCACTTTCAGTATATATACTAGTGTTTTTGAAAATTGTTTCGACTGAGTTTTTGCTGATATTTTATTATGATTTTAAAAATTTGTATTTGTTTTATTACACCCTTAGCATTTTTTCTATTGCTTTTCATGAAGTAAATCTTCTTGATTTTACAGTCAGATTTTACTAAATTTAAAGATATTATCAAATCATGACTTGGGCTTAAATTATTTTTACTTTGTATTAAATATGGCAAGTTTCACATTTACGTTTTAAGAGAAAATCTAATAGACATTACTATTTTGTGTGCAGTTATTTATGCATGGAATTATATACTTAAACATAATTTTTAAAATTCATTTGATTAAAGTCAATGTGTTAATATTCTTGTTTATGTTTAGTTATGTTATTTTTATTTATACATATTCTTAATTGCTTTTGAAAGGGTATTTATATATCACTTAAAAACAGAACAATTTGCTAATAAAAGTAAATTTCTGCACATCAATCATATATTGCCATCTTTATTTGACCCATACAACTTATTTTTACACTATGTTTATTCTCTTCTATGTAATAGTAAGTCATACTTTGAAAATTGAAGTTTTGTGCAATTTATCTTTTTATACCAGAAAACCTTGGGTTGAATCAAACACTACAGGAAAGAACTAGCTGTTCAATAACAAACTTGTCTTCACACCAGTGCACTATTTTTGAACATTTGTTTTTCTGTTTGACCTTCCTTTATTTTTGAATAGAAACTTGGCACTCTATTACATAACTCTTACTCTGGCAACCCTGCATCCATTTAGAATAGCCAGGTTCTATTTTGTAACCCTACCACTGCTTTGGCTTTAGATTGTCACTTACTGATGTCTGTTCCCACCATCTTATAACTTTTTTCTCTTAAAATTATTCTCTGAATCGGGACAAAGAAGGAATAATGTACTTTTGTTTTTCTTATTTAATGCATTAGTACCATGAACTCAAGCAACAAGTAAATTAGCATTAAATATGTGCATTACACTTTGCAAATATAAATGCTTAGTATACACAGTTTATCTTCCTTTTATACGTGCTCCAAATACTATGTCAAAAGTTCCCTATTGATGTTGCAATTTTATTTTCACCACAGGTTAATATTCCTATATTCCTAGACGTCTACTGAATTTATTACATTCATTCTGGCTTGTGTATATCTCATTTTTGTTTCTGGAAATCTAAACACATCAGAGAGCTTCCTCCTCAGGAGAGAACAATTGGAAGACAAATCTACCTTTTTATCCTTTATTAGGGGCACCTGGAATTTTAAAGTTGGAATTGTTTTGCAGCTTTGCACCTTATGATGATACCACGCTCTGGGGTCACTGACGTATTGCCCAGATGCCCAGTTACATTGAGCCACCATAAATAGGCTCTTCCCTAGTTTTTTAGCTTCCTCTTTTCTCATTTCCAATCACACATCAGGGTTCTGAGGGATCAAATCCACCGTGGTGACTCCATAGCTCCACCTGTCATTTCAAGGAAACTAACTTCTATGAATTCTTCTGCCTTCCTTGCTTCCTTATTTTAGGAAGATGAATCTGTGAGGTAGGAGAATCAAATCAGAAGCTCATGCAATGCTAAAAATTTACATTAGAAGAATTAAGAGATAACAGTACTCATCTCCTTAGTTAAGCATCATAAATGCAGTTAAGGAACTACACACAAAAAAATGTTAATCATCTTCCTGAAAATGTAAGGTGGCATTTTCTAGGAGGAATTTCAAAACATAATGCTAGTCATTTTGTGTTTACTGGGAGTTATTGGGACCTGTACGTGTATCGAGATAATAAACTATTTAGTGCTATGATCTATCGTACATCTGAGAGACTAGTAACAATACCACCCATTTCCGTCTAATTGCCCTTTCTTATAGAAGGGATACACGTTTGTGGCTGAAGCCTTTACGGGTGATGCGTATGTGTCAGGCTCGCGATGGAAACTGCGCCTCATCGGTTCTTATGCCCCCCTGCCCTGCCTCTCTCGGGAGGCTCCCTGCAGCGCCTTCACTACAAAGGAAATCCGAGACCACTACATACCCAATGATAAGAAGATACTATTCAGGTACAAGTGCATGATACTAGGAAAAATGTCCATTCTTCTTAAAATGTTAATATTTTAGGATAAAAATAAACAGTGCTGTAAAATCATGAGTTAGTTTTCCATTTCCATTTCTGTACTCCTTTGGAGATAATTACTTTAGAGCAAGGTGGTGATGTGGGTGTTAGATCAGATAAAGCCTGGATAGTTGCACACAAAGGTAAAGATATCTTCCTGCTCTTCCTCGCACTGGCTTTGATTAAGCATCCTTCAGGCGGTGCCTCCCTCTTATACCCTTTCCTCGTTCTGCCCCATCTTTGGCTAGTCTTTGGTGGGGAATTCTCTTTATCTCCCGACTCAGCCTTCTTTTTTGGCCCTTCTGTGTTCAGAGCTCTCCTTGAGACTCCTGTTGATTCTGATTTCAACACGTCTCCCACTCGCGCTGTCCCTGCGCTGCTTCAGGCTCTCCTTATTTGGACCTGACCTGTGTTTCTTGACTCCGTGACTTCTTTATATTCCCCTTTTTTTGCACAGTCCACTCTCTGATCAGCTGAGCACCACCTCCCGACACCTCTGCCCTGCAGTTTTATTTTGCTCCCACCTTTCCCCCTGCCTGTGTGTCCTGTCTCCATTTTTTCTCCACTTACAAAAATCCATCCCTTTGAATGTTAATTTCTAACAGTAACATTATTCGTGCTTAAACGTCCAGATATAATTAGATGGTCCTGGTCAAATTCTTACAGCATTTTGTTTTTTCTGAGTTTGTGGGGTATCAGATTTTAGCTGATTAATTTCTATTCAACCTCTATGGGGATTATCACTTACTGAGTGCCAGAACCATGTATTTTCAATAACACAGTACCCGATGCATAATCTGCCTTTATTAAATATTTGTTGTTATTGAGTCATTAGAGTACACATCTTCTCTTTCTAATATATATACTCTATGACATAGGAAATTTGAAAAATGTATGTGTTATTAAGAATGGAAACATCCCCAAAGCTAGAGGTAACAATTGTGATGAGATATTTTAACTATTGGGATAGAAAGCCATGGTAGCAACAGCAGGCCTCCCTGATAGACTAAGTAGTGACATTTTAACCTACTCATATCTAAATTAGTCCCAGAAGCTGGTCTTAAAATTAAGCGATGAAGAAGGTGAGGAGGGAACTGCTTAAATATCATATGTGCAAGTTTAGAAATCAAAGGGTATATATTCTTTTCTGGGAACTAAAGATACATTCATTTTATTTGCAAAGTGAAGTTGTAGGATATTATAGCAAGTGGTAAGGCCAGAGAGGTCGGCAGATCCTTTTCCAGAAGGGCTTCATGAGACAAAACCTACAGATTTTACTTTAGAGCAGTGAAATGCTTTAAAGAATTTTAAGAAAAATGAAATTATCAAACTTGTGTTTAAAAATTAAATCTGCAAAGTATGAATTAAAAACTACGTTAGATATAATTTTTAAGACAAAAAGTTAGAACCGTATTATTTTGAAATTACATTTACTGATAAAAGATGTGGGATATGGGAAAAAAAAAAAAAAAAAAGCCCACTAGAGAGCCACAGTGTGTTAAATGCATGGAAGGGGTGCGTGGTGGAGGCAGGGGACCAGGTAGAAGCTTCAGAGTAACACATGTGTGTGAGAATGGCAACCTGACCAGGCAGCGTATTGGTCTGTCAGGGTTGCTGTCACAGAGTTCCACACACCACGTGGCTTACGCAGCAGAGATGTCCTGTTCCAGGGTTCCAGAAGCTGCATGTCTGAGATCAAGGTGTCGGCAGGGCTGGTCCTCACTGAGGGCTGTGGCAACAATCTGGTCTGTGACTCTCCTAGCTTCTTTTTGTTTGCTGGTAGTCTTTGGCGCTCCTTGGCTCATGAATATATCACCTCTATCACTGCCTTTAGCTTCACGTGGTGTTTTACCGTAAGAGCCGCTGTTTGCAAATGTCCCTATTTGGGACATCAGTCTTACTGGATTAGATCCCACCGTATGGACTTGAACCTTTTAACGTGATTACCTCTGAAAGACCCAATCCCCAGATAGGTGACATGGTGAGGTGCTGGACATTAGGGCTACAACCACATCTTTTGTGAGGGGAGGGTGCACAATTCAACCTGTTACAGGCAGTTGTAGAGAACTTAGAGTGAGAACAAAAGAATTTTAAGATGTTGAAATCGGCAACCTTGGTTATGTCCTGGAGTTTGACTTGGAGAATGTTTAGATGGGATCATTTCCTCAGATAGAGAGTTCAGAAGTTTATTTGCAATATGGTCGGTAGAAAGACAATTTCTTTTCAATTTTTAAATATGATACTCCAATGAAATAGCCAAGGTATACTGCATAAGTAGTTGAGGTAGGGACGCTGATTTTGGAATAATTATTCCCGGAAAGTTTACAGAAAAAAGAGTAAAACCCAGGACAGAACTTTAAGATTCTCTAACATCCGTGGGAATGTCAATGGGAAAGATGTCTGAGAAAAACACCCCCTCAATTGAATTATAAACATTTCTACACTCACAGGAGAAGTATAAAAATTTCTACGTTCCAAGGACATGTATTTTTAAGGGAGGAGAATGGAGGGTCAATTCAACCTTGTCAAACTCTCCTGAGATGTCAAAAAAGATGTTTCTATAGGATAGTGACAAACTACTTGAAACTTCGGCAAAGCAAGTTCAGCCCCTGAGTTGGGGACTGAGTGAGCCAGCGGGAGGTGATGAGATGAGAAAAGTGGAGGTACACACGCCTTCCTAGAACTCGAGCCGGGAGAGCTGGATGCATAGAGACTGGACTGCAAGATGAGCTAAAGATGGCGCTGGTTTAGTTTTTGCTTTGTTTTAATCTGTTCTTAAAATGGGAGGTAGCTGTACATATGTGCAAGCTAATGGCAAAGATAAGAGGGAGAATGTTTAAGATACAGGAGATGGAAGATACTCAGGAAAACAAATTTCCCGAGAGTATGAAGGTTAATAGAATACCACACATTTGCAAGGAGGCATCTAAGCTAAAACAAAACAAAACAAAACAAACAAACAAAAAAAAAAAAAGCAAAACAACTCAATTGCATTAAGGGGGGGAGTTGGAAAGGGTGGGTTAGATGTATGTTTCCAATCTTTTTTGCAAGAATTTCCAACCTATAGGTAAAGGACGAGGGTGGAGGCTGTGGGCACTATTATACTTTAATTTCTCTGTATTTTTGTGAATCAAGGAAAACACTATTACCAGTGACATTTCCAAGGGTGCTATTTCTGTATTTGTGCTCTTTATGTGGTAGAAAGGGATGGTGTTACAGTAGTTTGCAGACCTGTGACCGGGCTTCGAGCCTTTAGGTCTGTTAAGGTTTGTCAGTGACTGCTTTGTATGTCTAAACAGAAAGTTAACATTTTTTATTTAGGATTTGATGATCACAAAAGCCCCTACCCTCCTTTAGTTTTACTGTACTATATCAGGACCCTTTGCCCACATCTATAATAACCAGAATTCCTAGGATGTTAGCAAGCTTTACAAGGTGGTTTCACTTTTAGATTACTGCATTGGAACATGGTACCGTTTATATTACTGACTTGAGAGACAGACGGATATACTTGTTTTGAAAGTGAGGTTTTTTTGTGTGTTTTGTTTTTTAACAGGTATTCAGTTAAAGTGGCAGTACCACAAATAGTTACAATACAGGTACGCACGTCCAAACCAGATGCATTCATCAACCTGCAGGTCTTAGAAAATGAGGAAATTATGGTAAGCTCCATTGGAAAAGGCTTAGCTGTCATCCCGGCATTTAACTTCCTGAGGAGTGAAAAAGCTTTGAGCTCCCAGTGTAAGTGGGCCTTTTTAACTGCATATTTGGATTCATCAATAGATATTTATGTTTGCATAACATTTTAAAAATGTTTGAAGATAAAATAGCAAGTAACCACGTAAATCTACAAAACTTGAGTAAAATCTTAAGAGACTACTTATTACATTTACCTGTCAAATTAGGCTCTGAAAATCAACAGTTTTTTTTTTTTTTTTTTTAATATGTGTATTTTAAAGATTTTTACTTTGGAGAATAATTTATCATTACATGAGCCTTCTTAATAAGAAGTAGAATTTTTATTATTTCAGAAAAAAATTTTTACTTTCCTTTCATTCTCAATTCATGACTTTCAGAAAATATTCCATTTATTGAAGAGTTTTTAAATAAATAGGTTATTTCTGAAATAATGGTTAACAATGATACCCTGTGGCATATTCTTTTGTAAGGTACTTTAGTACTTTGATTCTGACTATAAAAATCACACATGACCAATGAAGAAAATTTGGAAAAATAGATAACTATTAAAAAGGAAACAAGAAATTCCTTATTATAATGCTACCCTCCTCCCAAATATACTGTTAATATTTCAGCTTTTTTTGAGAAAATACACTGTAAATATTCTAGCTTTTATGGCTCCATTTTCCATTTTTGTGTTTACATTTTAAACAAAACTAGTATCTTACCTATTACGCCAATGGATATTTCTTCTTAAAACCATAACTTTTTTCTTTTCTTGTAGAGTAGGTTGGGATCTCCAAACCAATGATACATAAAAATGATGATGATGTATTTCTTTTTCTTTTTTTTTTTTTTTTTTTTGTACTTTTTGGCCAGGGCTGGGTTTGAACCCACCACCTCTGGCATATGGGCCCGGCGCCCTACCCCTTTGAGCCACAGGCACCACCCCTTCTTTTTCTTAAGTAGAAACACTTGCAGCATCTACCATTAAGTAGTATCTTCATTGGTGACTTCTAATAATTAGCCTTTATTAAATATGAGAACACTTTTTCTAATTGATTGCTAAGAACATTAATATGAGAACATAATATGGGTTTAGAATCTTATTTGTTCTTGCTGTCAAATTTTACCATTTAAAAGTTCATAAATTGATTTTTAGATTTGAATTATTCTTGCATTCTTAGAATAAAACATATTCAGCCATGGTGTTTTGATACATGCCTGTGTGTAGAATATAATAAAATATTCAGCTTGTTGGATCACGTACAGAAGTTTATATTACTAGGGTGTTTTTTCTGTGTGTGCCCCTGTACATTACTCTTTTCTGGTTCTCAAGTTCAAATTATGATGAATTCTTGAAATTAATTTCAGAACTTTTTTCAGTTTTCCTATTTTTGGAGGTAATTGAAATTCCACAGGAGTAAGTTCTTTGTGAAAAGTTTCTTAAATTTGACCTCAAAATTTTCTAAATCTTATGTTTTCAGGAGACAAGCATGTGTTTGTTTTTAATTATTTTAAAAATAATTTCCAAGGCTTTTAAAAAAAACTTTCATTTTTATAATTGACATTTTTGACTTAAAGTGACAGATTTATCTACTATGAATATATCTGCATAATTGTGCACACAATATTATTTCATAATTTTTTAATCTCTTCCCAGTGTTTGTATATTAATTATGAAATATTGCTATTTGTTTGATCAGACTCTGTGTTTTCCCTGTATGACTGTTTTTTTCTTAGAAAGAAATGGATTTGTTAATCAAACTAAAATGACTCTTTTAGTTTTGTAATGTACGTCATCCATATTTATATTTATATTTTAAAACCCTTCTTCTTTTTATATTTAGCCAAATGTTCTGTCTAGCTTCTCCAGCTGAAATTTTAGTTCATGTTTTAAGTCTTATTTTTAAACAACTATATTTAATGCTATTCATTTTCCAAAATATGGCTACATATATTATATATACACATAGCTTAGAATGCATAAAATTCTATATGTGGTGTTACTACATACATTGGCCATGGCCTGTGATTTAATTCTGATTTTTTTCTTTAAACTTAAGTATAATAGTTTTAGAATTTTTAAATAATAAATTTGTTTTGGCTAGATTTTTCTATTAATTCTTAATTGAATTTTGTGGAGTTAGGAATTATAATTCTATTCTCTATCCTGATGGAGTTGATTTATGTTTTTCTTGTTGTCTGATTAAAAATCCAATTGGATTAGTGTTCCACTGGGGTTTATAACTACCAAAGTTATGATCATATTTCCGACTTCTTCATATGTCAAATTGATTGTACACTGTTCATTGTACATGCTGCATGGCTAAGAGTCTAGATCGTGCTCTTTTCATGAAAAAAAATGTTTAATTTTGTTCTGGAAGGCAATTAATTTATCAGCAGCTTAGCTGGATCTTACCAAGACTTAGTTCTGAACATGTTAAGTCAGGCATAGTGTTGCCACTACTCTACGGTTAGGGTAGCTTTACTCTTCACGCTTTGCCTTTCTTGAATTTCAGCTGAATGCTCTGTGTGCTCATTAAATTCCCTTGATTTCATCTGGTCAGAACTTCATTGTCTCTCAATATTGTGCAACTACCAGGATCTCCATTAAGCTTACAACTCTCCAGCAGTTATTGTTTGCCAGGCACTTTTGAGTGTTTGCATAAAATGGAGTTTGGAATATAGCTAAAGACTCAAGTGGACTCCAATGTCTATTTCGGAGCTCCTTGGCTGTTCAGATACTTCTCTCTGGTACCCTACTTAAAATTCTGCTTGTATCTGGAGCCTGATATGCTCATCTGAACCTGAACCTGGCAGTGCTGTGGTTCACTGCTCAGACTGTACCTTCCCATGACATGGTTGGGAAGGTGCTCATGGGCAGAAATCTGGGTAAGTGGAAAGAACACCACGTAGATTTTGTTTGTCTCAAAGCTCACAATCGAGAGCTGTATATTGTCCAATGAATGAACACAGTTGCTTTACACATTTTGTCCAATTTTGTCACTTTTTATGGTGGAAGAATAAGAATGATGCTTGTTATCCTGTCAGGACTGGAATTGACAGGCATTTAGGTTTCCCTGATATATAATTTGATGATTTAATTAATAATATTCAATATATTTCTGTTTTTATTTCTAACAATGGTATTTATATTATCTGTTGATTAAAAAATACTAAAAAATAGAAATTAAAAATTAAAGTGAAAGTCTTTTATAAATATGATAACATAGGCACATGGCATTAAACCTTAAGACAGTCAGAATCTCTGATGTTAGCTTCGTGTCATTTGAGTGGTTCTAAATAAATGAGAAACCATTGAGCTGTTCTATATTCTTTTAGCACTCAGTGGTAGCCCAGAAAATTCATGGCTCCATGCAGGTAACACAGTACTTCAGTAGATTTCTTTATGGCTACAGTATTTCCAAGGAGACAGTCATCTTGTTTTTTATCTCATTAAAACAAAAGGAATTGGCCTAGTCTTTTGAGTGTTTTATAAAGACATCTAGCCAATTTGGGGAATAATAACTATAGATATAGTTATATATATAACTTATATGTATCAAGTTTTAAATTAAAGTTAAAATTTCTCTCTTTCAGCTAGCAAACAAGTTCTTTTATTTCATTCTGTATCCAAGAAAGAACAAGAAGTATATGTGAAGAAGAAATCTACCCAGGGAAGTCAGAAATCTAATAAAGGTAGACCAGGAAGCGCAGTAATTGAGACTGGTCTGCCTCTTCTGGAGGAGGAAACCCTCTTCCCAGCTTTCACAGAAGAAAGTTCTAGCACACCACAGCAGGTATGTTTACATTTGTATCAACTTGGATGGAGTTGAAACAAACTCTTCCTAGCAAAGTATCTCAAGAATGGAAAAGCAAGAATGCAGTGTAACCAATACTAATATGAAGCCAGTAGAGGATCTAATACACACCCACACCAAAGAGAACAACACAATTCAATTGATGTTGAGGGAGGAGAGGGGAGGAGTGGTGAGGTTGGTGTGCTCCCACTAATGGGCGCAATGTAAGGGTATAGGGCACACCTCCTAGGGACAGGACACAACTACAACTTGGACTTTACCTAACAAATGCAAACATTGTAACCTAACCACTTGTATCCTCATATTACTCTAAAACAAAAAATAAAAATAAAGAAGTATTCAATTGGACTACTCCTAATAATCTAATGTGACATAAAACAGCCCATTTCCTTGGAATTATGAATGTGTAATGTGCAGTGCCACCAGTGTATGACCGAGCATTGAAGAATAAAACATTCCTAATGTTTCTCAGTGCCACAATATTTAAATACATGGCAAATTTAATTTGTACACTACCTCTATAATGTAGATATAATTATCCAGCTTCATAGTTGTTTTATAAGAGCTGATATAACTTTGTATGCCACATACTAATAACAGTCACATTTTAAAGATCACATATTGATATAAATTAATTTGCATGTGGTTAAAACTAAAAGGAAAAAGGACAGTGCTGAATCAGGAGAAAAATGACCTAGGCACTGGAAACCAAAAACAGGAAAAGTAAAAGGAGTCAAAAAGAAAATAAAGTGCCAGAGTTAAGTCTTAATACAATAGTAATTACAATAAATTCATATAGATTAAATTAAAAAACTGAAAGTCTAAAATGTTCAAGATATGTAAAAAATAAGATGCAATTATAAGTAGTCCAAAATGATACTTTTAAATAAAATTACAAAAAAAATTTAAAAATACAAAGATAGAAAATTCTACCTGCCAAATACAAACTGAGATGTATTAAATCAAATTTTAATACATCAATACACAGAATTCATAAAAGATGTTACATAAAAATAAAAGGAAGATAAATCAAGTAGACGTGAGCATAACAGAGAAGTACCTGACTATCCAAACACAATAAAAAAGAAAAAAAAACTATTGTAACTATGAAGGAAAAAGATAACTCAACAATTAATAGAATATTTCAACATATTCCTCTCAAACTGACAGATTAAGCTGAAAACAAAATAAATATAATTCTGAATATTTGAAATATCTAAGCATAAATTCAATAACTTATACATTTATATAGAGCATTTTACCTAATTAAGAATATAATTTTTCTTAATACATAAAAATATTTTTTAAAAAGTACTTTAATAGGTGATAAATAGAAGCTTTTCAAAAAAATCTATACTACCTATATTATATAGATATATTTTGATGTAATGCAATGAACTAGAATTGAATAATCAACCTATAATTTCAAATCACATAAATATGAAAACTAAAGTATACTAAGCAATTCTTTAGTTAAAAAAAATCAAAAAGGAAATTGTGAAATACATAAGATTCAATGAAGGCCAACAACCATGAATCAAAATTTGTAAGCAGCATCTAAAATAGCGTTTAGTGGAATGCTACTTTTAGATTAATTCATTAGGAAGCATGAATCATCAAAAACAAATTGTTAAGCTATTGTTAGGAAAAAAGGAAAAGAATAACACACACACACACACACACAAAAAAAAAGAATAAATGATTTTAATAGAGAAAAGAACAGACATCAATGAAAATGGAGAAGAACAAATAAGTTAGATTAATAAATTCTAGGCACTTATTTTAGAGATTACTAAAGTTGATATACCTCCAGTAAGACCGATCAAGAAAAAGTGTGAGAAAAATATATAAGTTAACCAATAACGGAACAAACAAATAGAGTGGAGGAGAAACTACAGACAACAGATTTTTTTAAAAATTGAGAGTGTCATAAACAAAGCTGTACCCACAAATTCAAACTCTACTGGGATGGAGAAAAAAGCACATAAGATCCTGGGAGGAAGAGGAGAAGAGGAATTGCAAAGCTGATTTGTAAGAAAATAGAAAATCTGACTGAAACAATAAATAATAATAAAATTGAAGTGATAATTCAAAGTCTTCTAAGTCTTCATTTCCCCAAAATCTATCGGCCCAGCTCTAACAGACTTTCAAGGAGCAAATTGTTCTAGAAAAGCATAGCCACAACAGCAACAAAAATACTAATTTTCCAAGTCTTTTTAAGAGATTAATATAATCCTGATTTCAAAACAAGGTAAAAGTAACACAAAACACGAATAAAATTCATGTATAAACATGAATGAAAAATTAAAGAACATGATAGATAACAATTCTACCAGTGTGTGAAGTGCTCAGACAGCATTCACCTCAGGAATTCAGAAGTGTTTTGCCATTAAAAAAAAAAAAAAAATCTATCAATATTAGTCACCAGAGTAGTGGAGCTGCTGAGAATAATTGTAGAACTCTGATGCATTTGATGAAGTTCAATACCTATGTATGGATTTCTAAAAAGTGCTCTTCGCAAACTAGCATAAGAGAGAAACTTCTAACTGTAAATGTTACATACCAAACATCTCTAACTTAATAGAGATATCTCATATACAAAACATTACATTCACATAGAAAATTTACATGTATTCCTATTAAAATTGTGATACAAAAGCATGTGCACTATCATTGCTAGTAGTTAATAACATTGGAACATTGTGATGATGCAGACTCAGACCAACAAGACTGGAAACAAGCTAAGTATTCTCAATAATCACTGAGTTATGTATAGATGATGAAAATTACCTCTCCTTAAAGAGAAATAAAACTAGACGCCTCACTGAAAAATAAAGGCAAATTCCAGATGCATTTGAGATTTAATTATAAAATTAAATCCATACTTTTAATCCATAAAAGTAATAATAGATGATGCGGGAATCCATTTTTTGTGCCTGAACACACACAAAAAAGAGAAGACTCTAAAGGCCAACATGTTTGAAAAAATACTCTAACTCTTCAGTTATCTTGAAAATGCAAAATACAATAGCAGTGAGATTTCACTTCATACCCATTGCAAAGAGCAGTAATTAGGAGGTCAGGTAGTAGCAAGTGTTGGTGGGCATGTGAGGATATTAAGCTTCAATAAATTGCAGTGTTGCAAAATTTTGGAGAACATCTGGGATTATTTAAATTATGATCATGATACAGAAAATTATGCATTTTTTATGTGGCTAGAATAATAAATTATACAGGGCGTCCATAAAGTTCTTGTGCAAACTACTTTAAATTGCACACAAACTTCAGGACACCGTGTTTAGGCACATACCATGTATATTTTTATTGTTCTTTTTAAAAATTATTTATTTTAATTATTTGTTTATTGTTGTTTGTGCTATTTCGCAGATGTACAAGTATATTATACAATGTTTCGTGCTGTATAACAGTTGGCCTCTCACTGAAAGTCAGCTAACATTTGTTCAAGCACTAAAAGAGTTAGAGAAAAATGATACTAAAGGTATGTCACCCTAAATGTTTATGCATTTGCTTTGCATTTTATATAACCATTTAAAAGTAAATTGATCATGTAATTATTAAAACATATTGCTTATAATTTGTATTCTTTATCTTGTGACATTTTCTGTTGCTAATTGATTATGTATTGCAACATTTTTACTGCCTGGTTTATGAGAAACAAAAAAAATATGTTTAATTAGGTTTAATTTGAATAGATTTTATCCAGTAGGTAAAAATTACTCATTGAGTGTACTATTGCAAGAAATACATAAGAAATTTTCTATTTACAAAATTATATTTGTCAACAACTGTTGAGAAAGTAGAGCCATAAAGATTTTAAAATGTTTTACCAATGTTTACCAGAAAGGGAATCTCTTAGTGAAAAAGGACTCTGGCTTTTTTTTTTTTTTTTTTAGAGCTAATCTCACTATTCTTGAGCAAAAAATGACAGTGCAATGTTTTCAAAAAAAAAAAAAAGAGAATCAAAAGGAAATCTCAAATAGTCTCTGCCCCTAAGCTTCATATCCCTTTGTGCAATACTATCAAATCTGCAGCAATATGTATTCTCTATTTATGTTCTTTTTAAAAATTAAACTAGATTTCTTAGTCATAAAAATAGTATATCTAAAAATAAAACCGCACAATACAAAAGTGCATAATGTTACAAGTAAGCCTTCACTTCTTCCTGGGCCCAATAAACCTTAGGGTAATCACCCCATGATATCCACCATCAAAGTTTGCTTTGCTGTCTTTCCGAATCTTTGATGCTTATGCGTATCTTACTCTTAGTTTTTATCCCCCAACAAACAGTAAATTTGACTTCTTTAGTGTCTATATTCCTTTATTTTATGCAAGTCCCTGAAGAACAGGGAGTTTTGCTCATTTTTGCTCCGTTGAGGTGTTTTACTTGCTTGTATCAGCTGCATGGGCCCCATCAGGAAATAGGCATTTGCCTAGACGAGATTTGTTTATACAGAAGCTAGGAGAAAACTATTATTCCTAGACTTGTCACCTTTCTTAGAACGAGTCATAAAATCCAAAGATAAGTTATGAAAGTATATGACAGCAGGCGTTCCCATTTAGAATGTGTTGAATGTGCTTCCACAGCAACACATGACACTGTGCAGAAGTCCCCAGGCTGCTGCCACCCTCTCACTGGGCCAGGGACTGTGTCTTTTGTATCTGCAGCACCAGACAGAAGACGTTAGTAAATGTTTGTGGGGTGAATGTGTGACCGTGCTGCACCAGCGACAGCCGGTATGTTTAAATCCTGATGGCTTTCCGGCCTGCTGTGTTGACAAGATTCCAAATCTGTAGTGAGGCTGAACAGGAAAGAAAGACACATTATCAATGTCTAATGGGGACACAGGAGAATTGGTAGCCTCGAGCCACAGTCATCATCTTGTTGCTCTTCACATGGGTCTTGGGTATCATCCCTCCGTAAAGTTATGGAATATAAAGTTTTCTGAAATATCTCTTCATTCTACTACAACCTCCCCTCCCACATCCAACTCCCCCATTGCCCAGCACCGCTGCGAGTTTCTGAAATGTCAGGCGAGGCGTTGATTTTCGTATTCTGGCCTACTGGAAGATGTCCCAACTCCTCCGTGCACGAACATCATATGGGAGCTGAAGGCTCCCTGCAGGCTAAGCTCAGGCTGGATACTCTCACTGATGCCTCATTGTGGCCGCACAGGGAGGCGGCTTTGGCCACCACTGCCCTCGTAGCATCCTCCCTGAGCCAGTGCTTCAGGCTCTAACCCCTTCCGTCCTGGGCCTCCTCACTCTGCCCAACTCTGCCTGTTGGAGTCTCCATCACTGTGAATTTGAGCCCTTTGATTATGTTGCAATTGACCACCTATTCCCATTAATTTCTGATGGAAAATAAATGAACAAAAAAATCTGTTAATTGTATTTGTTTCTTCCTCTTTGCATGTTACCATGTTTTTTCTCTCTCTTTCTTCTTGTCAGGTTGTCACTTTTGTTCTCTCTTAAATTAATCATCACCTTATCTCCATCTCCCCCGAGATCCAAATCACAATCTCTTAGCTCACACCATGTGAAATTTTTTTAATCTATATTTTCTATATCAATCAGGGGAAACCTGGGTGAAATAATGGATGGCACAAATAATATGGCAGTTTTGTGCCCCCTACTGCACAGAAGTAGGTGCATGGAATGTGATCAATAACAGGGGAGTTCGATATTTTATGCTGAAGATCTATGTTCAAATAACATATTCACAATTACAGAGATAAAACAATAAAGAAACAGCACAGTTTGGGGTGTGTGTTCATGTGTTCAGCAAAGCTATTCTTGTTTCCTTTTTTTGGTTTTCAAGGACAATTGATGGGACTGGTATGTTTTAGGTTACATTTCTGGGACTGAAAATTCCATTGATCAGAGTAAGAATAAAACCTCGAAGTTTTTTTGCCTGTGTGAGTTTTTTCATGAGTTGCCTATAGCTCTTCATACTTACGATTTCTAGATTATAATGTCTATTTTCTTATCTCAATAAACTCAAAATAGTCTTCTACTGTTGGCATAGCAATTAAAAATGTGAACCCAAATCCATGTGACAGGGAATGAATAATCCCTTCATAAATGATGGAAACAAAATGACAAAATGACAAACTGAAAATCTTGTTCCCAGGGGAAAAACTATTCCTAAATAATGCTCAAACAAGATTAAAAGAATACGCAATGATTAAACAGGAAATATTTATGAAAACATTTTAAGCTTTTCAAAGAAAAGTAGTTATCATCAGCTAGTGGGTAATATTGGAACAGTGAATGGGTTGCTTTCCTCCCAACTCCAAATAAACTTATAATGTCTAAACAGGTGCAAGAGCAAAATACCTCAAATTATTCTTAAATTTAGTCAAATATATACGTGTATATTTTGAATATCTGCATGCATTTTATTCATTAACTAGAAATTTAGTTGCAAAGCCCCCCTACCCTGAGTGCATTATGTCAAATCACATAAATCTAAGAAGTCTAGAGAAAGAAGAAATGACACTTGGTCATGTGAAAAGTTGAGGATAAGACAGTTTGTTCAGGGAAGTCTTGAAAAATGCCAAGCATGTAAAATAAAGCTCTCCCTTAAAGCTGAAGTGGTAGGAAGGAGAGTGTATCTCAAGAGACGGCAAGAAGGCCGCTGTGCGCTCAGGCCACTCACGGGACCAGCCACCGGGCGTCAGGTGTGGTGAGAGGAGGTGATTCTGCCCAGAGAGTAACGAGGAGCAAGGCAGCAAGGACAGCTCCATGGACACGGTCCACGCTTCAAGGCCGCTCCCTCCTCCTCCTCGGTCAGGAACGGGGGAGGAAGGGTCCAGAAATAAGTTCACTCTCTTAGTTCACAGAAATTCTTTATTGTCAGCATGAGGACCTCCTAGTGATAGACATTGGCAGCTCTAAGCCATCACTTTTCTTCAAAAACGTATAATGGATGGCAGAAGAAAAGGGGTATACGCAGGAAAAAATAGGAAAAAGAGTATATGCCAGTCTACTGACATGGTTATTTCTGACTGTTGAAATTATTAGTAATTTTGCTTTCTCGTTTACTTTTTTATATTAAAAGGACATTTAATTAAAAACAAGAAATATATAAATCAGAAAGTTATCCACGAGCACATACTACTTTAAGCAGAAAGACTGTGCTTTTATTTTATAACCAAAAAAAAAAAAAAAAAAAACCAAAACAGCTCTCAAGAGACCTACCAGTTTAATTACTATGGTGGTCCGAGGGCTATTCTGTGCCTCTTACTCTCCTTAGTACATCGCACCAATTCCCACAAAAACTTTTGGAGCTTGTTACTATCATCTCAATGTTCCAGATGAATTAATGAGGCTGAGATGCTATAAATCATTTGCCTAAGTTTGCAGAGCTAGGAAATTTCACAGAAGGGATGTTCTTACCCAAGTCTGACTTGCTCTAAAACCCAAAACCTTTGCACTGTCTCACATAAGTTCTTCAGAGACTTACTAACCAGCCATATTGCCATGGTAGCAATGGTGGGACTGGCAGTAGCAGCTAACATGTATGCAGATTGTGTCTAATGGCTTTTTATGTATTCATGCAGTTAATCCTCCCAATACACCTGTGAGGTAGGTATTATGATGATGGTATTGCCATTTTAGAGCTGAGGAGACAGCATGGACAGTTGAAGTAACTGGCCCTGAGTTGTACAGCTAGTTGCTGGCATAGCTAGGGTGTTAAATGGAAATTATGATCTACCGAGAGCATTTGAATGGGAAAACAGTTCAGTCCCCGCCTTTAAGCTGCTCAGTCACTAGGTTACTTTGTCCCGCCCGATCCTTGCTCTGGTACCCTGACGTCGGGGCCTGCTGGAGCAGTTTTTTCACACAATGGCTTTCACTGAGCCCAGCTCAGTGGCTCATTTTGGGGCCCCAGACAGTGCCCAACGTTCTCCACACTTCTGCTCAAGCTCCCCCAAAGGCAGCTCAACTCCAAGAACACCAAAACAATAATATACAGTAGCATAAGTTTCATATTTTTTATGCCCCACATAAACGTCTATATTACTTCACTGAATATAAACATTTGTATGTGGGCTTTATTATGTTTTCCTGCATATTAATGGACAAATGTTAAAATTCTGAGGAAAACTAAAGAAAAATATTAATATCTAAAATGGACACAGTTCTATAATTTATGAAATATAATCATGTAACCTGTAGAGAAGGGTTTGGGGATAAAATTAATGTGAATTAAATTTTTAAAAGGAAGTCATTAGACGGGGGAAATAGAACCTAGTGACTAGATGTTCCTCGGTTCACTCCTTTCTGTCAAGGTTGTGTCAAGATAATATGTATAAATTTCCTAGGACGTACTACAAATCAAAAAAATGATAACCATTATTATGGATTCTAAATAGAAAATCATCAGCAGTAACTACATGTGTTCTCTTTGGACCTCACATTTGACAATTTTAACTTCTACAAGCAGCAGCTAGAATTAACTTACACCTTGCATTCCACAACACATTTGTTGCTGAAAAGCCATAAGCAAAGAAAGTCAGAATTAAATTGTATTTAAAATGAACTAGACAAATTTTCTGTTTTAAAGAATATGTTGTTCTCGAATGCCAAGCAGCTTTTGAACTCAGAACAGTCTTCAGCATTATGTTTATAAATGTTTAGCTGACTTGTTTAAATTAAGATAGCAGTAGGTCAACTGCTATGCATCAATTATATTTACGAGTAGACTGACATGCTGTGATTTTAAACGTATGAAAAAGTCAATTACTGATATCTTCACATTGTCAATCTAGAATGCTTTTAAAATATACATACATTAAATAAAGAAGAAATTGTTCAGGTGTTTTTTTTAAATACTATGTTGGCAACTTAATTTAAATTTTATGTTCATCCTAAAGTCAAGGAAGGTTGCCCTGTTTACTCATTTAAACTCAACATTTAATTTCTGTGAGAAAAACCACATATAATTTGATTTTTTGTGTTTGAAAATTTCACATTTTTTCTTTTATTTGCCCAATGCACTGCCCTCCGTGTAGGGAAAGAGTAGAGAAGGCAGATTTCAAAGAAAATTTCACATCTTTATAGCCCGTGATAAAAAATAAGTCCTGAATTATGACTATTTCAGGATATTTCTGTTATAAATTTTTAGAAAGCTTGGCCTCTGGTTGGTGTAAGGCAACAGTGCCACCTTTAGTATATTTTAACACCTAAGTTTTGTAAAAATCTCTTCCTGAGATGGCTGACTTTCTCTTAAAAAAGCAAACGACTAGAGCACTTTGAGCAAGTTTTACTTAGTAACATCAGGTGCATTCATATAGTTAGTGATAGCATCATCTCAAATTCCGGTTGTCAATATGTTACACTTTTATATCGCTGGCCTGTGCCTTTGGAGTTCCAATCTGTTTACAAAACAAACAAACTTATCTTAAGCATTCTAGTTTAGAAATATCTGTTTTCAAATCTCAACCGGATTTGATTCTTTAGTAAATAAATCTAAGCACTAAATTTTAATCCAAAGAACAAAACTGCATTTTTAAAGTTTTATAAGTTTTATATTTCTGAATATTTCTATCTACTACATTCTGGATACATGTAAGATAATGTAAGAGGAGAACTAGAAGCATAACGTTAAAGGCCTTTTAAATTCATATTCTCTGAGCACCTCCTCTCTGCAAGGGGCATATTAGTTTATTCCAGTAATCATTTCCTCTAGAGGTCCCATAATTACATGACTATATAACATGAAGTCACATTTTTTAATAATTTTATAATCAGTAAGATGTTTCTTCTTGCATCTTACTGCCGTATATCCTCTCGATACAGATTTTCTATAAAGCTTTGCATATTAATCTGATGAGTACATATTATTAACTTCAGCTCAACACTACACTAGCTGAAATTAGTAATTGAAAATGAGGTCTGTAATGATATTCTGGTCTTCATAATTCATAAGGAGAAATGGCTACCATTATGCCATTAAAGAACATGGAAATTATTTTACTCCATATATTAATAATGTAAAGTAAGAGGAAGGCGTGCACGGCTGTGTGCTTGACCCTTCAGCAGGTGCTTTGTGTATATGCAAATGTGAGTATTGTGATATGCTAATCTCAGTGGAATCAAAGACACCTAAATGTACGACTCCAACACTAAGAACTGTGGGCAGTAAGAAAAGAAAGCCAAAGACAGATTTCATAGGGCAGCTGGAGATTCAATTTCAGCTGACAATTGTTAAACATCTTAAAAACCCACAATGTCTGATGCTAGGCATGATCCTATTTTAAACGCTCTATATTGATTATTTTAAGCCCTGTGGCTATGGTGTAAGTATCCCTGTGATACCAAGGAGGAAACTAAAGCTCAAAGCATGTAATAACCTTACCAAAGCTAAGCCATACAGTGGATGATCCAGGATTTACTTCCAAATCATCTGATTATTTGACCAAAAGATTTTTCCCAGTACAACACGTCTCAACAGATGGGGTTATTGGCAGAAAGTCAAGTTCTCTCCTTGTAAAGGGTGGTTCTTAAAGTTTCTCTGTAGTCTTGTAGGGTGATCTGATCCCCAATTTAAAAGTAGGTAATAGCTGGGCACCAAGTAAATTATGACATCTGTGTTCTTTATAATTACTATTTTACTTCACTAATGAAGTGACTTATAAGACTCCAATTTCAAAAGAACTTGGATAGGTCCTTTGAACTTGTATTTAATTATTTTTAGATTCTTTTAAAAAGATTATTTGTATATATGCATAAAGTACAAGTGCAATTTTGCTATGAGCTTGTATTTTGAATGCTGATTCAACTCTTATCCATTGGGTTACCTGAGTAAATTATATAACCTCTATGAATCTTCCCTGCTGGGAAGTTCTGCCAATTAAAAAGAAAGAAACAGTAAATATTCAACAAATATTATTTGCTTCCCTGTACCTTTGATGTTTAGTTGTTATAAAGAATTAATAGAACGTAAAGCAAATGCCCTTCATGTTGGCAGGAGTAATTACACTCTCCTAAAAATAAACCAGGGGTTCTCAAAGTATGGTCCTTGGAGCAGTAGACTCAGCATTGTCTATGAACTTGTGAAAAATTAAAATTTGGGGCCTCACCACAAACCTTCCACATCAGAAACTTTACAGGTGGCATCCAGAAATTGTTTATAATAAGCCCTTCAGGTGATTCTGATATAGGCCAAAGCTTGAGAACCATGCTGTGAAGGTACCATCAGCTTCTTGAATTCTAAGTCATTGGTTTTCTTTCCTTCAGTCCATCCTTTTGCAGTACTTATTTTTAACAAAAACAAAAATTGTATAGATTTCTTAAAGTAGTGTTTCTGAAAATACAATCCATATGCCAGTTGAATTAGAATCACTCAGGTGATGTTTAAAATTGTAGATCCCTGGGTCCTACACCAAGTTACAGGGTTGGAATTCTACAGGCTTTATTGATGATTTGCACATTCATCAAAATCATGAATTGTTTTGTTACAACAGGGATAGCATCATCAGTAACAGAATTGTGTGACAACAAACATAGCATTGCTGGTAACAGAGTTGTTTAACAGTACAAGATGAACATACAGTGAGTTCTTCTCTCCCAGGTTAAATAAAATGTTAGATAGAAGTTTTTTAATCAGGTGCTGGCCAGAAATGGGGCCCTAACATACAGTTAATCCTATACACTATTGCCATTGAGACCTGGGGAACACAGATTTTATTGGAACAAGAAGCTAAGACGGTAGTGGTGGCCAGTGACACTGGTCAAAATTCAGTTACCTCATATTAGGCTTATGATGAAGAACTCTTACTGAACTGTGTCTGCGAAGCCAGAGAGGCCTGAACAGATTACAGAGGAAGCAACGATAAAACATTTCCACTTCTTGTAGGCAGTCTCTCTCTCTCTTTCTCTCTCCAGATTCTCACTCTGTTGCCCTAGGTAGAGTATCATGGCATCATAGTGCACAGCAACCTCAAACTCTTGGGTTCAACCAATCCTCTTGCCTCAGCCTCCCAAGTAGCTAGTACTACAGGAACCTACCACAATGCCTACCTGTTTTTTTGTTTGTTAGTTTGTTTTTGTTGTTGTTATTGTTGTTGGTTGGTTGTTTGTTTTTAGAGATTGGGGTCTCACTCTTGCTCAGGCTGGTTTCAAACTCCTGAGCTCAAGTGATCCACCCACCTCAGCCTCCCAGAATGCTAAGATTACAGGCATGAACCACTGGGCCCACCTGGCAGTGTTTCTTCATCCCCAAAGGTTTTGGCTGACAAAGGATATCAAACATTGAAGGAGAAAATGTGTTTCCTGTGAACTTTCCTAATTTCTATTCTGGATTTCTGATAAAAGGTGATTTATCAAACAACAAAAAAAAGTTTGCATTCATTTCTTCCTTTTTTGATCCTGTTTCTAAGATTCATCATCTCTAATAGGCCTTACTTCCTCTCATTTAGATAATCTTATTCTCTTTTGGTAGGTTCATTTTTCTCACCTTTCTACTCACAAGTTAAATTGGTCTCATCCTATTCATCACTTACATGACTTGAGCTGCTCAGAATGGAATCTCACCTTCTTTCACAAGGGTCTTTGTAGTTTTATGCACTTGAGACAAGGTCTCCATGTAACATTGAGAAACCCAGGCTATGTGAATTTTCTTTTCTCCCAAATCTTACCCAGCCAAACAGCACATAAAAGTCCTCAGGAGATTCAGATAAGAAAACAAATCCAGTGGAAATGGCAGAGTAAGGACTCTAAAATTAATTCCTCCACAAAATCAATGAAAAGCCTGGTAAAAACTATCACAATTAACATTTTCAGGACTCTGGAAATTTAAAAAACCTTACAGCAATTGGGGAGTGAGGCAAATGAATCTCTGTAAGAACCAGAAACTATATGGCATTTCAACTTGTCCTAGCCCTATCCCTTGTTTCTCAGCTCAGCAGAGGCCTTGCAAAATAAGAACCCATATTGCTATCACATACGGGCAGATATCAGAAGAAGTAAAAAGAACCTAGATTTATTTCAAGGCTTTATTCCTAAAGACTGATTATTATTTGACATGTCTGGTGATTTCCTAGAAGACTTCACTTATAAAACTGACTCAAATTGAACTCACTGTGAAAAGCTTTCTCTACAAGATGGGAGATAGTTTGATCAAGATTATCCAGTCTGAGGATAGGAATGAAGAAAATTGAACAGATCTTGAGAGACTTGTTGGACACTATCACACATACCAACAAATACATAATGGGAACTACAGAAGGAAAGGATGAAAAGAAAGTAGCAGAAAGGCTATTTGAAGAAATAATGGCTCAAAATGTCCCAAATTTGATGAAAAACATGAACTAGCACATTTAAGAAGAAGCTAAACAAACTCCAAGTAGAATAAAATGGAAGAAACACAGACACATCATAATTAAACTGTCTAACTGCAAAGGCAAAAGATTTTAAAAGCAGCAAAAGGATAGTGGCTTATCATATACAAGGGATACAAGATAAGATTATCACAGATTTTTTAATCAAAACTCATGGAGATCAGAAGCCAATATGAGGACATATTCAAATAACTAAAAATAAATTATCAAGCCAGAATTTTAGATATAGAAACTATTCTTAAAAAGTAAAGGATTATTAAGGAGAAATTAAGATATTACAAAAAAAGAAAAGAAAAACATTTGTCATTAATAAATTTGCCTTACCAAAAATACTAGAGGAAGTTTTTCAGGTTGAAATAAAGGGACACTAGATAATAATTTGAAGAAATAGCATGCACTAGTAAAAGTAACTGCATGGATAAATATGAAAGTCATTATAAATGTCTGGGTTTGTTTTGCTTGTAACACTTCGTATTCTCCTGTCTGATTTAAAAGACAACAGCAAAGGCAATAATTATATGTCTGTGTTGATGAGTGCAACACGTGTAAAGATGAAATTCATAAACTAACAGCACATAGGGGTTGGAACTTAAAATTAGCTAGTTTTTTGTATACTATTGAAATTATATTGCTATTAATTTAAACCAGATAGCTATAAAGGTAAGATTTGAATTATAATCCTCAAGACAACCACTTAGAAAATATCTCAAAAATGCATAGCAAACAAAAAAAAAAAAATGGGATTAAAGTGGTATAGCCTTTATTTAACACAAAAACAATAGATCAAAAAAGATATATGACATATAGGAAAAGAAATAGGAAAAAGACAGACACAAATCCTACCTAATTAGAAATAATTTTAAAGGTGAATTAAATAAACTTTCTTTTATTAGTTAAAAGGCAGAGATTGGCTCAATGCAAAGTGATCTAATTATATGCTCACAGAAGGGACATACTTCAATTCATACATACAAATATTTTAAAAGCAAAAATATGGAAAAAGCAATACCATGAAAACACTAACCAAAAGAGACCTAGAGAAGCTGTACTAGTATCAGAGAGCATGGACTTCAGGATGAAAAGAACTTCATAAAGATAAAAATGGTATTTTACAATGGTAAAAAGGCAATTCATCACGAAATACAGAAATTGTTAACACATATGAAGCTGATGCCAGAGTTCAAAATACACAAAGCAAAAACTGACAGAATTGAAAGGAGAAATAGATAATTCAATAATAATAGTTGGAAACTTTAACATGCCAATTTTAATAATGGGTAGACCACTAAATAACAAATTAGAAAGGAAATAGAAGACTTGAAGAATACTATAAATCAACTTGACCTAACAGATACCTATACTCTGTACATATTCTTCTTAAATGCACTTCAAACATTCTGCAGAATAGACCACATGGAAATCAATAAAACAAGCCAAAATAAATGTAAAAGGATGGAAATTATACAAATGTATTCTCTAATCACAATAGAAGAAAATCAGAAGTCAGTAAGAAATAAATTTCACAAATACATGAAAATTGAGCAACATATTCTTAACCATTGAATCAAGGATGAAATCCCCACAAAAGAAATTAAGAAATACTTAGATAAGAAATTAAGAAATACTTAGATTTGAATAAAAAAGAAATAAAACAGAGGATGTAGTAAAAGCAATGACAAGAGGGAAATTTATAGCTGTAAGTGCTTACATTTAAAAAGAACGATCACAAATCAATAACTTAACATTCCACCTTCAGAAACTAGAAATCTAGAAAAAGAAGAGAAAATAATGCTCCAAGTGAACAAAGGGAAGGGAATAATAAAGATTAGAGCAGAGAGGGGCGGTGCCTGTGGCTCTGGCCCCATATACCAAGGGTGGCGGGTTCGAATTTGGCCCTGGCCAAACAACAACAACAACAAAAATGGCCGGGCATTGTGGCAGACACCTGTAGTCCCAGCTACTCGGGAGGTTGAGGCAAGAAAATCACCTAAGCCCAAGAGCTGGAGGTTGCTGTGAGCTGTAATGCTAAGGCACTTTACCAAGGGGGACAATGTGAGACTGTCTCTGAAAAAAAAAAAAAAAAAACCCAACAGAAAAAAACAGATTAGAGCAGAGATAAAGGAGTTCATCATTATATTGGAAGTACTAGATAGGGCAATCATACAAGAAGTGAAATACAAAGCATCCAGGTAGAAAACAAATTAGATAGTGGTGGCAATTGCATAATCTTAGGAATATACCCAAGCCTACTGATTTATCTATTTCAATGGCAAGTTAATGGTATACGAATTACTTGTCAGTTTTATAAAAAGGCGTCACACATACCTTTATAGAAGATGTTTGCTTTACAAATAGAAAACCCAGCTTTCATGGATTAACCATCTCCCCATCTTGCTTCCCCTGTCCCTAGGTGAAATGATTTTATTGCTATATCATGACTCAGTGGTTTCCATTTTTATGTCTCTCTAGCTCACAGTGAGAAACACGAGGAATTAGTTACCTTGGGAAGCCCAGATTCCCATACAATTAGTGAGGGGCAGAAATCTTCAGGAACTTCCAAGACAACAAGGAAAGGCAAAGAAAAGTCTTCTGAGAAAGAGAAGACAGCCAAAGAAAAACAAGCACCTCGCTTTGAGCCTCCGGTAAGTATGGCACTTGTAAAACTGGAGTCACTTAATGAATTAAAGTTCATTGGATGCTTGCTTGCCTATCTCATCTGAGGATAAAACCATGAAAAATTCTGTCTCCCTGATTCCAACAACCATCTAGAAATCATCAGAACCTTCCTTGGACACTTGCTCCAATTTTCCCCTTTCAGTTCAGTATCAAAAAGCATTCATTGAGCTTTTAGTATGTAGAACACTTCTCTTGGGACTTTGGCTTCGAAGATTAGTATGATCTGGTGCCTATCCTAAAAGAACTCACAAGTCTAATGGAAGAGACTGAAAATAAACTGAGAGTTTAATGTTAGATGTCATGTGTGCAGTGGTAGAAAGCATGGGTCCTAATTCAGCCTCTGCCGTAACTGATGTAATTATTAAGCCATATTGAGCATCAAGGAGCAAGTGGTGAATCTCCCAGGTTTCCAGGATTAACTAAGTGGGATGTTGCTGGTAAAATAGGAAATGAATGAAACTTAGCAAATAAAGAGAAGCAATGATGACTCCGTTGCTCCAGGCTCCAGGAAGCATCCATTGCCTTTGAATGACTTTATTTCCCAGCTGAGCTCTACCCTTAAAAATGAAATAAATAAGCTTAACTCAATGCATATGTTCCTACAAGACATGTAGCCTTCCTTGGATACCTTCATGGTGCTCCCTTCCCAAATCAAAACTGCACCCCAGAAAAGTTTTTTATAAACTCATTTATCAAGCAGTATAAAAATAAAAGTGAATGCACTGTTTTAAAAGGAAGAAATAAAAGAATTTCCATTTGTGACACAGTTCTCATCAGAATATTCGAGGAATACTGTAGGAAGTAAGGTCTTTTTGGTAACACTGAAACCAAACTTCACATGAAAACTTCATTCAGTATCTGTACCAATCCCTCCTCCCCCAGATCTGCATCATTTGCGTGGATAATGGAAACAGTCTCCACCTTATGTAAAGTGATGCATAACCACATCAGTTTCAATCTTGCCTTCCTAGCCAGTTGCCACCAGTGAGCCTCACCTATGCAGAAGTTGTCAAATCCTTTATCATTCTGCTCCCAGACTATAGTCCACTGAAGTGACCCTAGGAGACATCAAAATATTGTTAGCTTTCATAATACATACATAGCAAATATATCCAGACCTGGAAATGACCAACTGTCTTGCTCTCATTCTTGTGACAAGGTTCTATAAGTGGGTATAAGGGTAATTTGTAATTTGGTATGTACAATTTTAAGTAAAATTCATGTACAATTGTTCAATTCAATAGGTTTTGGCACGTGTATTCACCATTTAATCAATATACCCATCAAGATATAGATTATAGATAATTTCCACAAGCTCAAGACTGCCTTCAAACTTGTTTGCAGTCAATCTGTCACCCCAGTGCCCCATCTTCAATGTCTCAGCAACCACTGATCTAGTCACCATAGATTAGCATTGCTTGTTGTGGAATTTCATATAAGTGAATGATACGAGATGTACTCTTGTGTGCTCAACTTCTTTACCTCCGTATGTTGTTTTACTGTGGTGTGTACGAGTAGTTTATTACTTTAAAAAAAATTTTTTTTATTGTTAAATCATAGTTGTGTACATTAGTGCAATCAAGGAGCACAATGTGCTGGTTTCATATACAATCTGAAATATTCTCATCAAACTGTTCAACGTAGCCTTCATGGCATTTTCTTAGTTATTGTGTGTAGACATTTGTATTCTGCATTTACTAAGTTTCACCTGTCCTCATTCTGCGATGCACCGTAGGTGTGGCCCCACCCATTACCCTCCCTCCAACCTAACCTCCCCCCTCCCTTCCTCTCCCTTGGCCCTTTCCCCATATTTTTGTGCTATAGTTGGGTTATATGTTTGGAGAACACTTAGAGATCTAAAATTAGATCTGCCATTCGATCCTATAATTCCTTTTTTTTTTTTTTTTTTTTTTATTTATTAAATCATAGCTGTGTACATTGATATGATCATGGGGCATCATATACTAGCTTCATAAACCATTTGACACATTTTCATCCCAATATTCAACATAGCCTTCCTGGCATTTTCCCA
>CAUYPK010092338.1:0-10957 GCA_963574355.1 Loris lydekkerianus | reverse complement strand
TGTTAACATTTTCAGCTATTTCTTTTCTTAGAGTTTCATAGTTCTCTTTATAGAGATCTTTCATGTCCTTTGTTAGATAAACTCCCAAATATTTCATCTTCTTTGGCACTACTGTGAATGGAATAGAGTCCTTAACTGTTTTTTCGGCTTGACTATTGTTGGTATATGTAAAGGCTACCAATTTATGAATGTTGATTTTGTAGCCTGAGACACTGCTGTATTCCTTGATCACTTCTAAGAGTCTTGTAGTAGAACCCCTGGTGTTTTCCAGATATACAATCATATCATCTGCAAAGAGTAAAAGTTTGATCTCTTCTGACCCTGTATGAATACTTTTGATCTAGTAGGTGTTTTTGAATGCAGGCTTTCTCCATTTGCCATTATCTCTTAGGACAATTTGAACGAACTTTAAATAACTGCTTGGTTTTTCGTTTTCACTACTTAAAGTGTTGTTTTGCTGGGGTAAGAGTCTACCAAGCTTCTTACTCTGTCATTCTGAAAGCCACACTTCAAGGTTTCTCAGCTAGGCCTGAGCTTCAAAAAGGTGCAACACTGCCTCTGCTGTGTTTTCATAAGATCAACCCAAATTCAAGAAGTAGAAAGATAAACTCACCTCTAGATAGGAGGAAACACAAAGTCACACTGCCAAGGGTTTAGATACAAGGAAGTTTGGATAACAGAGGCCACGGGAAATTCACTACCCGGGGAATGCCGTTCTGAGAATTCTGCAGGAAAATTCTCCTCAGACTCCCTGAACAGGACTGGGATATATGCCTATCCTCTAGCTGCAAGACACACTGGGATAGCCAGAGTCTGATATTTTTGAATTTCATGATGAGAAGCAGATTTTGCTAATTTTGAGGGGTGGGAAGAAACTGGCTGTGTGGTAGGCAACTCAAGGTGTGTCTCACCTCAGTTTGTGAAGGCCATTGTCACAGTATTTAGTCATGAACAGAAGCATTGTCCAGTGTCAAATAGAATTAAAATTAAATATTTATTCAAAAACAAGGATAAATATTCCTAGCTTGTGATATACACTTTGGAAGGTTTCTGAGAAGATGCTGGGTTTTAAGAAAAATTGCAGAAGAAATATATTTAACTGTTGGAGGTTAAGGAAAAAGAGCCTAAAATTAAATTCCATTTGAATGTGTTTCCCACTAATTACCGTCTACATGCTTGGAATAACCTGACTTGCTACACAATACTATAAAAATAATCGGTATCACTGTTTTGTGAGATTTTTAACACACATTTTATGTGACAGACACTTGCTGGCACAAAGTGTCAGCTTCGTATTACATATACAATGTCATTTCATTTTCATAATGACCCTAGGAGGTAGATAATTGTTTTTCTTTTTGTACCAAGTAAAAAGAAATAAAACCTAATATAAATTGATTAATTGAGTTTGGCTAACCTAGCTCATAAACGACAAAATCCACATTTAAATCTACACCTGTTTGATTCTGTAGTGTGAAATCTTTCTACATGTCACGCTCTCTTCATGAAGCGCAGGGAAGGACACAAAAAAAGGGGAGAAGTTCGGGAAAGCAGGAGGTCTGACGTCACTTAGATGACAGCATCTCATAACTTTGGTCTGCCAGTTTTTAGCAACAACGGGTCTTCCTAAATCACAGCCATGTGAAAAATTATGAAACTTGGGACAAAAATACAGTTTATCGTAAACTCTTTGCGTTCAATATGTCAAGAGCATCTCTTAATTGTGTTAGGTAGCAACAAATTTTGGTAACTACTCAGTATTCTAACATATGTGAGAATGTGTTTTAAAATGTATTCACAGTAAAATATTGTAGAAAGACTATTACATGTTTTTTTAAAAAAAACTTTCTCCACTGAATATGCACTGAAGACCCTGTTCCAGCATTCCAGACTGTTGGGTGGCCATGGACTGTGGGTGGCCCAGGAAATGTGAGCAGAAGGGATCTATGCCACTTACAGGTTCCACAAAAAAATGCCTTTGCGTGACCTCCATATTTATTTTCCCATGTAGATCAGTGGAAAGAAGAACATCTCCTTTAGAAAACTCCTGGGCCTCAAGAAACAGAAGAGTTACAAGGTAAAAGGGGCTTGAATCTCTAAATAATTTGTGAATGCAGGAACATCCATTTGGGATGTATGTCAGCAAGAAATATTCTTTTCTGTAGGTTGAGCATGAAATTTATGGATTTCTTTATTATAGAAGGTAACTCTATTGTTATTTACTCTAAGAAATACGTGAGCAATGCTTCAGAGGACCTCTTCCGTAGCTAAAATATTTTTAAAAATACCTAATTATTTGCTTAGAAAATATTATCAAAAGTAGAACTTCTGATCAAAGGGTATTAAAACTTAAATTTGTTTAAATTGCCTTCCCAAAAGCATGTGTAGCACTTAAAATTTCCACCAGCAAGTCAACAAGAATTTCCTCAATAACATACTTTATCACAATTTAACAATATTTTCTAATATTGGCAGGTGAGTTTTGTAAGGAATTTGCTAGGATCTTGCATCAGCTCTGCCACTAATTATTTATACATCTAAAATTAAATCTATGTAACATACTCATCTTTCAGTTTGTTTCAAAGATCAAATGTCATGGAATATTACATTTTTAAAATGTTAAAAAATGCAAAGCAATACAAAAGAAAATTAGATGCAAATATAATTTAATCTATGTGAAATTAATGGTTGTATGTGGCAATAAATTTTCTTCTGCCTTGAACATATTATCTGCTAGAAGCTTGCTCGTATGATGCTTAATCAGATAGTCACTTTGCTGGACTATCATAGCAGCATTAGTTACCCAACAATACAGGTGTTTCCTTGTTAGAGTTTTTATTGGCTCAAGATGAACACAAGCTTCAGTTCAAACGAAAGTGACAGAGTGAAATTTAAATGAGGAAGTGATAGAATATGCACTAGAAGAGAAAAAGGAGCTAGATGTGTCGTCTGTTTGTTTTCCTTTGAAAGTTGCTGCCGCTCTGCTCCTGCTTTGACACTTGTACCAAGAAACTTTCCAGCTGTGTTGAACAGAACTCTGTCTCCCCTTGGGAGCAGCCGCAAGCCATGGTCGACCACAAGAACCAATGAAAATACCTCATCCTATTTATACCGGCTCGTATTTCACCATTTCTGACAGATGGAATCTTTGGAGAAGAATATTAATGACCGTTGGGATATGACACTAGTCATTTAGGGAAACACTCAATAAATAAGCTAGTGATGCTTTACGCAGAGACTGTCCAGATTTGTAAAAGGCTTAGAACCCATAAGCTTTTCCTAAGGCTGTGAATTTTTTTTTTTTTTTTTTTTTTTTTTTAGAATAATAAAGCTTAATTTTGTAAAACTCTCAGATGAAGTAAAATACTCCACTAATACCATGCTGGACTCTGTCTAAAATTCTCTGCTGCTTTAGTTTTTTCTATAAATTCTGGAGTTACATAACTTAGGTGTTATCTGGTTTAAAAATATATACTTTGTTTTCACCAATTATAAGCCAAATGAATTAATATCTCACAAGGAATTCTGAAAGATACCAAAGGTCCAGAGGCCCTAGGTGACATTTTCAAGAGGGGCTTCTGAGCCCTTCACAGTCTAGGAAAGACCTAGAGGGCACCTTGTGGGAAGGAGCAGAGTCAGCCCCATCTCTGACAGGCTCGCTCGCCACACTGGAGGGCAAAGGAGAAGAGGGAGAGAAAATACTTGCAAAGAAAACTAAATCTTCATATATTCAACTGTATTAGTCCAATGTTTTCCTTCCCTAAATCTCAGGTTTATCAACTTAAAAGCCTTAAATACAAGCCTAAGGTTATTTGACTCCATAAGGTAAGAGACCATATATACCGTATATACTCGAGTATAAGCCGAGTTTTTTCGGCACAAAAACTCGGCTTATACTCGAGTATATAGGTAGTCGTGTATTTATTCCAACCTATTCTACATGTCACCGTTATTGCCAGACTCCTTTTAAAATGAGTCAACTATTTTGCTCCACACTACTAATGTCTGTGGGGATTCCCTTCTGGAGAGCCCCATATTTTCTGTGATAGATTACCATTAGAGCTAAGAGTCCAAATCTTCCTCCAACAGAGTTTGACTGGTGTACATGATTCTTGAAGTCATCTATAAAGAATAATCACAAGCACTCCCTCAAAGAACTGCCTCAGAACTATCCCTGCATTCTTCAGGAGGAAATCCTGCAAACAATGTGCCTGCAGGAATAAAAAATATGTCAAAAATGTGATGGGTACAGGGTGGGCCTGTACCCACCCTGCTGTTTTGGACAGACGGCATACATCATACAAAGTTAAATTAATAAGTCAGACTTTCTAGGGAAAATTAGTTAATTTAAATAATGTAGCAATGTGATGCTCTTACATATAGATAGCAAAAAAGTTACCATAGTGAAGCAAATCAACATATCCATCATAGACCCATTTCATTTATGTGACCAGTTACTTTCCTGGCCAATACAATCTGAGTGATTTAGAAGTAAATGAGCCCATCAGAATAACCTTTCCACACTTTCTTCTCTCTATTTTGTGAACCATCCCTATATTCCATCTAAAATAATTATTCTATACAAATTTTATCAACATTTTTTATGGGCCCCTCATGACATTTAAGCTACTCTATATTTATTTCTACATCAAGTATTTGATTCAGGGAGAATCCCATTGGAACAAACATGAAAGAACAATGTTAATGAACTTACAAAGAAGCTCATGGTTAAATATAATAGTGAAAAACTATATGGAATTCTACATTTTATTTTTGTAGCACAACTTCTGTAAAATTAGAATTCTGTAATTCTGGTGACACTAATCAAATCTGCTTTTAAAGACAGAGGCATATTTCAAGAAATCCTTGATGAGCATTAAAGTGTTGGAGGAATTAAATTATGAGTGAAGATTAATAAAATGTGTAATTTAGCAGAATAGTAACTAACAAGAACTTGCAAAAAAAAAAAAAGTATAAATGCCATTAAAATGAGGAATGGCTAAGGAGGCCCATAGAGAGATGTTAATAGGGAATGATGATTAGGAAGTATGAGAAGGAAAATTGAAGAATAAACACAAGAAAGTTTCCTGAAGTTCAAACCTTTTCGTTCTCAAGGGAGTCAATGGAAAACTCATCAGTTAGAACATACCAAACAGTGCTGTTCAGAATATTAACTCAGTTTTTATTTTTCCCTTCTCAACTTCGCAATCTGGGAGAATATGTGTGCTTCCCTCAACAGCAGAGTGCTTCAGATTTGGGGTTATTTTCTATATAAACTCTTCCCTCATCAGTAGTCAGTGATAGCCAAGAAAAACTAGTAAAGATGACAGATAACCAAAGTGTAAATGAGGAGCAACCAACTCCAACCCTCCTGGTAAGTGATTATACTAGTCCACTTAATTATCTCAAAGAGGAGATTGATGGTCCACAAATGAGTTGTAAATAATTCCCAAAATACCACTGAGGCTACAATTTCTATGGAAGAAAGTCAAAATTCACAGAAGTAATTGTTTCAATTCTATAGACTGCATGGGTCAGTTTCAAATTTTCATTATTAATAGAAGAATTCTGATCTCTGCCTCAGATCTAAGACACTCTTAGATCTTTACAAGTGAAGTGTTATTTCCTTCATGTTTAAGAAAGTCCACCTTAAGTGTTTGGGAATTAAATACAGTAAGTCTTTTTTTTTTATTAATATTATTTGACATCACCTTGTTTTAGCACAAATAAAATGCCATCACAACAAAATTAATAATATTAATATTATTGTTTATTCATGGCTTGGTATCTAAATATCTCTGCTTGTTCTAGGGTGACAGTGGTCTCTGTCACTGATCTTATAATTTTTACTGAGTACCATCTCAGAAGGCTATAATAAGATTTATCCCTGCTAAGACTTTGCTAAGACTTTGTGTAGACATTATGGATGGCATATCAATTTCAGTCAAATTTATTCTCCCTTTTGCGAGTTGAAGTAATAAGTCCAAGTATTTTCCATTAATAATTTTCAAGGCCTCATGTAGATTTGGGGATCTACTAAGTAGGTCTTGCATGAAATGTCTCTATGAATAGCCACATATCCTATGGAGTTCAGCTTTGTATTTGGAGATTTTGCATATTATACTTTATTTTTAGAAAGATAAATGTTATTATGACATTTACTTATACAGCATGATCCTATGGGTTACATATAGACAGCAAAAAGGTTACTGTAGTGAGGCAAATCAACATCTCCCTCACATGCCCTTTTCGTTTGCATGACTAGTTACTTTCACGGCTGATATCATCTGAGTGACCAGAAGTAAACAGCCCATCAGAATAACCTTCCTACACTTTCTTCTCTCTATTTTGTAACCTTTCCCTATTTCGTCCCTAAAATAATTGTTCTGTGTAAATTTTCTCAACATCCTGTGGAGGTCCCCCATGACGTTTAAGCCACTCTGTCTTTATTTCTTTATTTCTACACCAAGCCTTTTCCTTCATTACTGCTGTGGCAGCAAGCTGGGAGTCCCTTTCCCACTGCTGATCTCAGGGTGAGTATCCTCCATTCTGCTTGTGGTACTGAACTCCATTTCCACCTTCCCTGCCTGTCTGTCTCCCCTGGGAGTGGAGAAAGTGTCGACACACACACACACACACACACACACACACATGCACAGAGCATGGTTACTTAGGCAGAGACACTGAACTATTTGTCTTGCTGCTTGTACCACAGATGGGAGGGTGGGGATGGGAGACATAAAGGAACACATCAAGTTCTATGACCCTCATCTGCTTCTGCTTAGGAGGAGGAGCTTATAGCTCTGAGAGCAGCTTTTACCTCCTCCTTCCATCACACGGGATGGCAAAGTGACCTCAGCAAGCACATGTGTTCATCTGACAATATGCCCTGGGAAGGGACAATGTTTGTTCGTGGAAAGCAGTATAAGAGGCCTGAAGCAAAATAAGCTCATCTCACTAAGAATCAGAGTGCTACTCAGCATGATGTGGAAACAGAATAGAATTTGCTTCTCTGGAAGGTGGATTAGGCTGCATTCATCTAGGACAGTGGTTCTCAACCTTCCTAATGCTGTGACCCTTTAATACAGTTCCTCATGTTGTGGTGAACCCCAACCATAAAATTACTTTCATTCACCACAACACGAACTGTGTTAAACGGTCACGGCATTAGGAAGGTTGAGAACCACTGATGTAGGAGAAGAAGTCAAACTGATTAACAAGGGTTTAAGCCAAGAGGGCAAAAATACTGTTGGAAAGAAGGAAGAAGTTTGAGTGTTCAATAGCTCAAACTATAGTTAACAGTAATACATATATTGTATGTTTCAGAATAGCTAGGAGAAAGAGACTTGAAAAGTTCCCAACACAAAGAAATGGTAAATGATGAAGATGAAATATCACCCAGTTACCCTGATCATTACATATCATATATATGATATCTATTTATATATATGATATCAAAATACCATATGTATAACTATTATGTATAAATAAAAACACAAAAGTGGGGAAATCCTTTTTTTAGAAACTCTTTTTAGTATATAGTCAAAGTTGGAAGGTGAGCAGCTGGTAGCCTTGGTTCAGTGGCTCAGTAACGTGATGACTGTTCTCTAATTCATTCATCCTTTCTCTTGTGGTCACAAGATAGCTGCCACAGCTCTAGATCACACGTCCTCATTTCAGCAGGAAGAGCAGAGGGACAAGAGTCATCCCAGCAGACATCTTTTCAGTATCTGGCGTTGTAGAGTAAGAAAAAAATTGAGTAAGTTCTAACCAAGCTAACAAACACTGTCTGCCCCAAAAGGACCCCATACTTAAAAGAAAAGCATCACACCTGTTGAATAGTACACATTTGATCATTCTTCCAAATTCTAGTATCACTGTCCACTTAGAAGCTGGGGAGTTAATCCCTTTGGGCTTGTGTATTTTGGGCCCTGCAGATTTATCTTTAGTTGGCTTTTTGTCTTAGATGGCTCAGCCACTCCACTTGCCATAATTCAGCCCTTGTTTTCTGAATTCAAATACTAAATTTTAGATAAGGAAACTGAATGAAAAAATAAAAGGTTTCCTCTTAAATCGTCATGTTCATTCTTCCATTATGGTTTGTTCAACATACACAACATGACAGTCCTAATCACATTCCAGGCTTTTTTTTTTTTTCCTTCTGCAATTTCAGAGGGCGCCTGAAAGCCTGAGTCTCCAGTTAAAAACTATTTGTGCTTGATTTTTTTTTTCCTTTTGCCTAAATTCCTCCTCCAGTTCCAATTCTACCCACCCAGTCTTTGATTTTTCTCACAGCACTCTTTGCTTTCCTAGTTATTCATCTCCCTTCTTAAAGAAATCGCTTCCTCCCTGGGATACTGTGTAATCTTTCTCAAGACCACACAATGCTCCTTTTTGTGTGATGATGGTGGACAGATGTGATTTTTTCCAATGGATTCTATTCTGCTTATTTATGTATTCCTCAGACTTCAGTCTTCGGGCTGGAACAAAATAAATTAGGACATTCATGTCTTTTTATTTATATTGGGGTGGATTGTCATTAACTTGAAATGATTTGTTAATTATACAAAGTTCTTAAGCCTCTTTATTGAAAACCATGGAATATATACTGGCAAAGGTTTAAAACCAAAAATTCATCTTAAAAAAATATTTTTAAAAGCAAAGACACAGTCCTGTTTAACAATAGCCTATTTCCTCACAGAACGGTTTTTGTAATATTCATACAAAATGAACATAATGTTCCATAATTCATGCATCAAAAATTTCCAGTTATACATCCCTTTCTTGAGATGGCTATTACATGTAACAGAGAATACTAGATCCAGAGGAGAGTTTAAGATTTATCTAGCATTAAATCTCATTTGACGGATGAAAATATAGAAGCTACAAAAGGCGAATAACCCACTAGAAGTTTCACAGTTTGTGAGTGCCAAGGTCAAGATTGGAAACCAGCTTCCTGTATCTTACCTGTATCTTTAGGACTCACTCCCATGATAAGCACCTGCAGACACCATGCTTAGTTCTGGTGTCTAGGTAAGAAGTGGGTGTGTTGGGGCTGTGTCGGGGATCAGGAGCTAAGTATTGGAAGGTGGACAGGGAATGAAAAGGGGGAATAGAGGTGAGTCCAGAGTAGATCCACTCAACTTCCGACAGTGAGGTACTGGGACATATGTATTCTCCACATTCACTGAAAAAAGATTGCACGAGGAGCACAGCATAAAAGTTGCAGGTTCAAAAGAAAGACATAACCACTTCTCAAGACAGAGTCCCATTGTATTAAGATAGTAAGGTATTATCTGGGCAGGGTTGTAGATAGTGTATTGTTTCACATATTATGTTAGTTAAAAACATGTTGATCAATTCTGGTCATTTTAATTAAAATGTGGGGTGGGGAAAATATGAGTGGTGGGAAAAAACAACAACATTATTTCTACAGTAACTTGAGCTGAAAAATATCTCCAGAGGATATGTATTGGCAAAACAGCTGATGCTTTTAGAAGCATGCTTTCTCTGAAAGAACATCCTTTTTGACTTTATCTGCCCTCAGTTTATTATCTACTCTTCTATTTATTCATCTCTATACTCATCCAAATTTAGGAATTATTATTGTAACTCCTCATATTATTGTAAATTGCCAATATTTACAATAACGTGATGGCTTTTCTTTCATGTGACACAGATTTAGAAAATATGAAACCTTTCTTTTAAAATGTTTGTGTTTGTTCTGTCAATTTTAAAAACATTACTGTTTGTGTTCAGAACAAACAATTCCAGTGTCTTATTAGAAAATAAGTTAATTTTATCTTCTTGTATTTTAAATCAACAAACCAAACACTTCTAAAAAGAGTCATCCATGAGAGAATGGGATGTATGCAGGATATAACAGCCCAGAGAGTCCACATGTGTTTGAACCAGGTATCATTTTATGTAAAATCTATTCACAAATAAGTGAAGTACCTAAATAAATTTCAGAGTTAAAATGATGATATTAGTCAATGGATTTTTTAAGCTTCAGAGCAATTTCATCACCATCTTAGACGAAGATATTTTACGGACATGAATTGCGTGGCAGGACTTGGTTCTCTCTTCCACCTGCCCAACCATAATCCCGCAAAAAAAAAAAAAAGAAGGAGACTTTGTTAATATAATGTACATATAAAAGAAGACATGAATTATATTAAATATGTATCTACTTAAGCAATAGCTTTCTTCTTTGCACCAATGTCTGGATTACCCCTCCTCTTTTCCCCTTCCTGGGTTCTTGGTTCCCTCAGAAAGAAGCAGAATCACCTTCCACAGCCCCTTCCCACCACATACCCCAGCAGAGGACTGTAGGACCATGTGACATCCAGGGTAGCAGATAGATCTTTCTCTTGTAAGCACTGCTGTCTCGTAGCAAAATTTAGAATTACTACCAAATTTTCGTAATAAATTTACCTTACTATTAATAGAATGTATTAATAGTAATGTGGCATAATTTAGAATTACTACCATATTTTTGTAATAAATTTACCTTACTATTAATAGAATGTATTAATAGTAATGTATTAGTATATCACCAAGTAATAGAGTGGGGAGAAGAAAAACAGGTCTTTCTTATAGTTAAGATCTATAATTAGTTCATATAAAATTAACCAAAAAAATTAAATAACATATGCAATTACAAATACATATAAAGTACAAATTTTAGTTACTGGTTTGTTTTCCAACGTGCCCTCCATAAAAATTATTAGTATGTTTCTACAAGCCATGTGAAGCCAAAGAAAACTATTTTTTACATACGCCCAGTTCATTTTATTTATTTATTTATTTATTTTTTTTTATTAAATCATAGCTATGTACATTGGTATGATCATGGGGCATCATACACTAGTTTCACAGACCGGTTGACACATTTATATCACACTGGTTAACACAGCCTTCCTGGCAATTTCACAGTTATTGTGTTGAGACATTT